>PVHY01020175.1:0-26026 GCA_004024945.1 Uropsilus gracilis | reverse complement strand
TGTCTCTTTCCTTCCCATCTAGAGCTCCTTGTGGGCACGTTGGCAACTGTCCCATCCTGCAGCATCCCCTCTGGAAACCAGACATAGAGGGAGAGTAATTTTTAGGCAACATGTGGACATATTTCTGAGCCTATGAATGTCTGTGATTTAAGATGGATCTTACTGGACCAAGGACCATTGCTCTCCACCGTGAACCCTTTTTATTTTATTTTATTTTTTATTGGTTTTTTTTTTTTTTTTTGAGAGTAGGTCTTGCTATGTTGCCCGGGGTTGTCTCAAACTTGCCGACTCAAGTGATCCCTAGCCTCAGCCTCCCAAGGCTGGGATTACAGGCGCGCTCTACCATACCCAGCTATTTTTTAGAGACTAGATCTTGCTATGTTGCCTGGTGTAGTCTCGAACCTGTGGATTCAAGCGATCCCTGGCCTCGGCCTCCCAGCACTGGGATTACAAGCACGTGCTACCACGCCTGGCCCCTACTCTAATTTCTGAAATAATCATTATCATAAAAGCAACACGAATATCAATAAGTTCAACCCCAATATGCAGAGGAGCCCAGAATTTGGTCTTTTGAAAGCATGCAATACCCTGTATCACTTGCATGACTTGCGGGCGCTGGTATAGTTTCCACATCACCATGTTGCTACATCCCCACTATGGAAAGCCAGTTTATAAGTGGAAATTTCCCTCTGCAGTTTCCAAAGTCCCCGTTCTCGATTAAGAATGCCTCCCCTGTACTCACTACATGTTTGATTAGGTCCACTACAGTTGAGCTAGTTCTCGTACATTCTCCCCTTTAGAGGTTTGAGGGCTGAGAAAATATGCCTCTACTTCCAATGCTGGCAGCTCCAATGCTGACGCCAGGACAGAGTTTTGAGATACAAGAAAACCCCACCACCACCACCATGAGCTCTCTGGAGGGTCTCATGAAGATGAGAAATTTGGACAAGGAAAGACAGTCCCAGCTCTGTAGAAAGAAAAACCGCGCTGTAACAAGAGTAAAGAAAAGGACAAAAGACTAAGATGATGGCACACGGGTGACTGGGTGGTGGGAGGACCGTGGGACTGACAACGATGTAAATATATGAGAGAGAATTCTATCGCTTTAAAAAAAAAAAGATAAGGATCTCACGTGTTCTGAGTGGATCCTCCATTATAAAAGTGGTCAGAGTCCTTCCTATGAGTAGCCCTGGGAGACACCAAAAGAGTGGTCTCAGGGAAGAATGGCCCTTGAGTTGAAAGGGCAGCCTCGGTTCTGAAGAGGACCGCAAAGGGAGGAGTCTTGGCTTTAAGAAAAATTACGATTAAGGGCCTTAAGTGCTGATGACAGGACAACTTCCTAAAAAGCTGGGCTGCCAGAGAACCCTGAGCATCTCAGGGTTGCGAGGTCCACAGAGGCGCAGCCATGTGGGAGATGATCATCACCGAGTGAGGACTTTGGAGGCTGGCTGACAGGTCCGTAGAACGCAGCACCCCAGGCTCCGGCAGATGTCAAAGGGAGGACTGAAAGTGAAGATGTGGTGACTGCAGAATTGTAAACATCCGGGTTCCACAGAACCCCGCCTCTGCCATCAGTGATCCCACGCCCACACCGGATGTGCATCTACCGATTTCCGCCTTGGAACTGAGGTTGTTGATCCAGTCAGTCCTCCTGGCCTTTGTGAGGAGGTTGGATTCCCAGGGCTGATCTGGAGTCGAGGTGAGGACCCCGAGTACGAACTGAGGAGATCACTTTCCTTCCATAACGAAAGTGATTTCCAGTCCCGCTGCCGTGGTGGGGTTTCTGGAGACCGCCATTCCTGCTGGCAGGCTAAATTCTGCCCAAAAATGCCTCCTGGAGTGGGGGCGGTGTGGGGGGGATGGGGAAGTTCTGGATTTACAGGAGAAGCTCCAGTTTGACCTATGGGGGGATATGGGTCATAAATCAAGATGGGGGCAAACCCTGTTTGTGAGCAGTTTTCCACCCAAAAGAACCAGCCATTCTTAGCGGCGCCCAGACAGTCAGCTCTAGGAGACCCCACACTATGTAAATAGTTGTGAGGTGCCCAGGCCTCCCCTCTAGCATATCAAGAAGTTAAGGGCTGCACCCCAGTAACTCCTAAACTTAGCAGAGGTCTTGTTTAATTGGCAGTCTTTAATGCCCCCCCCCACTTCCTTTGGAGGTGGTCTCATGGAAGTGAGGCTCTTGGTGGAAGGAAGTAAGCCCAATTCAGTAAAAGGGAACTAACCCCTAAAATAATTCAAGGTTGTGACATCGAGTGAGAATGGGGGTCCCCTCCTGGAAAAAGGGAGTCACACAGAGCCTTAGGCTTATTGCAATAATGAGTTACTCTTCAGAATATCTCAGGAAGGTGAGGGACCAGGGATAAGTCGAAGGGGGGAGCAAAAGGAAGGTCAGCAAAGAAAAGATTGTGAGGAATACCAGGTGTCATGGTTAGAGCCTTAAGAACCCTGGGGATATTTTGCCCTTTAACAGTGGGAGCCACCAAGAATGCCTCACTGTTAATACCAGTCCTGGAGGTTTTAAGGACAGATGTCAGGTGGACGTGCCCATCAGTTCCCACTTTAGGTTTAAAGGAGAGGAAAACCTTTAGTCTGAAGGTGCAGCTGCCTCAGCTAAAAGGGAATCATGACAAATTATGTGGAGCCAAAGTGTGGACCCTGAACTGAGGAGCTCAGTGAACTGAAGCCAGAAACGATGCCACTGAACTTTTTTTTAAGGTTTTATTTATTTTTAAAATTTGATTGCACATATATATGTATTTACATCGTTGTATACCTGGAGGTTGTCCCACCACCCTTTCACCTGTGAACTGCCAATCCCAATCGCCCATGCCCATCCCTCCCTCCTTTAGTTCTGCTGTCAGTTTTAGTTTTAACTTTTTCTTGTCCTTCTGTTTGTTTGTTTCCTTGAAACCCTCATATAAGCGAGACCATGCTGTGTGTATCTTTTCTTGTTGACTTCTTTCCCCTAGCATGATTCCTTTTGAGTCTATCCATATTGCCACAAATGTATCAAGTGTGTCCTTTTTGATTGCTGAATAACATCCCATTGTGTAAACAGACCACAACTTTCTGATTCATTGGTCTGTTTGGGGGCATTTGGGTTATTTCTGTATCTTGGTGATTATAAATAGTGCTGCTATAAACATAGGAGTACAGGTGTCCTTTTGAATTAGAGTTTTTGTAAACTTTGGGTAGATTCCCAGAAGTGGAATTGCTGGATCAAATGCTAGTTCCATTTTCAGTAGTTTGAGGGTCCTGCACACAGCTTTCCATAGTGGCTGGACCAGTTTTCATACCACCAGCAGTGTAAGAGTGTTCCTTCTCTCCACATCCCCATCAGCACTTCTTGTTGCCTTTTTTAAAAAATATGGGCCATTCTTAGCAGTGCAAGGTGGTATCTCCTGGTTTTGATTTGCATTTCCCTGATTATAAGTGATGTTCAGCATTTTTTCATATGTCTATTTCCTCTTTGGAAACGTGTCTTTTCATCTCTTCTACCCATTTTTGGCCTGGATCTTTTGCTTTGTTTTTGCTAAGTTGTGTGAGTTCTTTGTGAGGATCCTACTGAACTCTGGACAGAGTGTTCCCTAGTGGGAGGTGGGCTGAGGTACCTGGTCAGTCTCAGGAACTTTGAAGTAACAACTTTGAAGTAACAACTTTGAAGTAACAGCTTCAGCTTAGGAGAGGGAAGGGTTGCCTAAGGTCTGCCTGGCGTTGACATGGTAATACAGAAATGAACTGAGAGGAACCCTCATGCCAGAGTACAAGGGGCCCCACTGCCAGCACCTGCTGTCAGTTGAATAAATCCAAGGCAAGATTGGTAGGCTGCAGAATAGGACTGCTGTAAACGCTGTAGGGTTCCCTTGTGGGATACTTAGGGGACAGAACAACGGGAGAGCAGAAGCCCTACTTAGGGGAAAGAACGATGGGAGAGCAGAAGTCCCAGAACAATATCCTTCAAGGAAAACCGCAAAAACAGCCTTTGATAAAGTCAAGGGGGCATCTCCCAGCTGCAGGTCCTCATGTCATATCATTCTCCCTCCTCCAGGTGCTACTGTCACCTGTTCAGTAGCCCCCAGTCTTGCCTGCTCACCCTGACCACAGTGATCAGCCATGCCTCGTGGCCAGAAAAGTAAGCTCCGTGCCCGTGAGAAACGCCGTCAGGCCCGGGAAGAGACCCAAGATCTCACAGCTGTTCAGGCCACTACAGCAGAAGTAGAAGAGCCCCTTACCACCTCCTCTTCTGTTTCTGGAGCAGCTCCCCAGGGTTCCTCTGCTTCTGGCCCTCCTCAGAAGCCTCAGGAAATCCAATCCACTACCAGTGCTACTCCAGGTGTTCCACACAACAAATCTGGTAAAAATGCCAAGAGCAAAGGTGCGGGAAAATCAAGCACCTCCCAGGCCTCAGTTTCTCCTTGGAGCGCTCACAACGATCTCTTAAATAAGAAGGCAGGAATGTTGGTGCAGATGATGCTGTATAAGTATAAAATGAAAGAGGTCATTACCAAGGCAGATATGATGAAGGTGGTCAGCAAAAGGTACAAAGAATACTACCCCGAGATCCTGAAGAAAGCCTCTGAGCGCATAGAGCTGGTCTTTGGCCTTGATTTGAAAGCAGTCAAGCCCACTGGTCACTCCTATACCGTTGTCAGCCATGTGGAAGGTTCCACCGATAGGGGTTATAGCAGTAGCACAGCGACTCCTAAAAACGGGCTTCTGATGCCTCTCCTGGGTGTGATCTTCTTAAATGGCAACCGCGCCACTGAGGCAGAGATCTGGCAATTCCTGAATATTTTGGGAATCTACGACGGGAAGACACACTTTATCTTCGGGGAGCCCAGGAAGCTCATCACGAAAGATCTGGTGCGGGAGAAATACCTGGAGTATCGTCAGGTCCCCGGCAGTGATCCTCCGCGCTATGAGTTCCTGTGGGGGCCGAGAGCCCTGGCCGAAACCAGCAAGATGAAGGTTCTGGAGTTTTTGGCCAAGGTCAATGATACCACTCCTAGTGCCTTCCCGCCCCATTATGAAGAGGCGCTGCGCGAAGAGGAAGAGAGATCCGCAGCCGCGGTGGCTGCGCCCAAGTCAGTCGCTACTGCAGAGGCCCATGGGCCTTCCAGGATCAAGGCTGGCCGCCCCTTCGACGTGTAGGTGGGGCCAATTCCTCCGTTTCTCTTCAGAAAAGAATGTCTATAAGTTGTGTTCCTGATATGTTTTGAATAGCTGTTGCCTTTGTTCTTTCGCGTTTTCTAAGTTGTTCCTCACAACAGAAAACTTAGATTCAGAATACAAGCTTCTTAATAATACTAATCAGGTGTTTTATTGATGATTATCAAGCTTAGGAGTAAGAACTTTATTTTTTTTTAATACAAATTGCAAATCCTTAAGTCACTTTCATGATCCAGAATAAGGTGGTACGGCATAAGAAGAACTACACTAATATAGTTGGCATCAGAAATCAGAAGATAGAAAAAAGTGAAAGTTGGCCAATCCTTAGCATATTTTATGGCTTTTTTTCTTTTGCGTGGTGAAAGATACAATTATTATTACTTTTTTTAAGATACAATTATTAGTGGTGAACTTAACGTAGTTTATGCACGTGAATTATAGTATGAGTGCATGTGGTATTTGTAGTATATTGTATATTTGTAGTTATTGTTTGATATACACACCTAAAACTTATATAATAACACAGTGTTGCTTCAATAAAAAGAATAAAAGAATAAAAAAAGAATAAAAAAAATAAAAGAATAAAAAAACTTAAAAGAGACATACTCAATTTGCTTATGTTGTGCAAGCACCTTCAAATGCAGTGATAGATTCAAGGAGACCATTGTCATCATGGAAGAGTATGGGGTACTCTGTACCTCATAAAAACATAACAAGCAGTATGGAGAGGGGATGGGAAAAATATAACTTGCTTATGTTTTCATTGCTAGGCAGAATTTTGGCTGAATAGGAGAGGGTTTTTGTTGTTGTTGTTGTTACTGTTTTTAGCTACATAATCTCTGACTTCTAGATGTAAAAATAAAATTTCCGCCTGGAAACATGGTCCTATCTGAAGTTAAGGTAATCATAGTGATAACTGCCATTCCCTAATGTCTCACAGGTACAGTACCAGAAGTATTCTGTACATTTTACATCTCCACCAGTCCTTCAAAACAGGGGCCAACAAACCAACTTCAAAGGGAGAGCTGGAGGCTACCAGAGGGAGTTTGGCTATGTGCCCAAACCCATATAGCTAATAAATGACTGGGCTAGAACTGGACTCCTGGTCTAAATTACTGTAAATCCCACACTGTTCTCCTCCCTTCCTGAGGCAGATCCTGTGTCTCTTATTTCAACTTTCTTCTCAGTACTTCAAAATGGGTCTTAGGTGATAATTAAAAAATGGTCTGGTGCCCAAACTATGAGATTGAACACACAGCCAGAGTGGTCAGGATACAAAAATAATTGAGGGATGTAAATAAAGGAAAGATAATATTTGGTGACATTATGGTCCACTACATTTGCAATGTTACATAACTTGAAAAGATCAGTGGATTCCAAAAACACCTGGATAATCTCTTCCCTGTAGAAAGTCAGAAGAGAGGGAGTATCTTAAAAATAAAAAATCTGACAGCTCACCATGTGTTCTGGAACTCTGGCCTTGTGTTACAGCTTCCTGTCCCATGGGGCATGAATCGGTTCTCTACAAGAATTGCAGAGGAAGTTGTTCAAGCATTTGTGTAGATGTAGCCTTTGCCAGGAAACCAGTAGTTTAAAAGAAACCAAAAAGGTCCTGGGCTGGGCATGGTGGCCCATGCCTGTAAGCAACAGCCTAGGAAGCCGTGGCCAGGGCCAAGGATCGCGGTTCAAGTCCTGCCAGGGGCAAGTATCGAGACCTAGTCCCAAAAAAATGGCTGGGCATGGTGGAACGTGCCTGTAATCCCAGCTACCTGGGAAGCTGAGGCTGGGAATTGCTTGCGTCTGTGGTACCCTGGGCAACATGAGCCTGTGGTTCCACGGGCAAAAATAGCAAGACCTAGTAAAAAAAAAAAAGTCCCATCTAGGAAGACTGGGGAAACCAACACTCCAGAATATAGAGGAATCACAGGAACACCTGTCCCCTCTGGTCTCAGGATCTCAGACAGCTCTTAGGTTAAACAGTCCCTTTTCTAGGGCATAAAATCCTTGGTCTAAGAGCAAAGTTCTCAGGTTATCAGAGGATGGAGTAACCATCTCTCATAGAAATGAAAGTGATAAAGATGAATGGAAATAATGGAAGGACCCAACCATAACAGAAACTCATAAGATCACATCCCATTTGTCATCCCTGTGAGGTTCATGTACCCCTGACTACTTGTGGCAGCCAATTCACTCCCAATTCATGAACTGGTAAGTGAGAACTTTGTCTGATGGCTGTAACCTCAGATCATAGAGTAGTCCAGGAAGGCTGCAGAGTCAGTGAGAGTATTCTGCATGTGGTTATGGGGACCACTCAACCCGCAACTGATAAGGCCAGTCCTTCCCTGTTAGTCCTGGGAGACATGCTGGAGCAGACATACTCAAGGACCCCTGACTTCTGTCTGGAGGGTCTCAAGGAGATGAGGGCCTTGGTTTATAGTCTGATTATTCAGCAGAATGGAACCCAGGCTGTGATAAGTGTCATGGGAAAAAACCCTATAAAGGAATGAAGCAATAACTACCTCAGAATAGAGGTGTCCCCAGAAAGTTCTGCCCCTCTAGTCATCCCTGAGAGATCACAGACAGATGTTTCAGGTGAACGGTATCCCTGGTTTCCTGAGGCAGGATGGTCTCAGGGACTTAAGAGTTTTTGGACTAATGGGAAGGGCCCCACTTGGCAGAGAAAGAGTGAGTTGCTAAAAAGAATCAAAATGGTGACAATGAGTGACCATGAGAAGATCCCTTCTGGAAACAAAGGGGGCATATAACAGTGCCTACCCTGCTATCGAACTTGACATAGTGACATGTTGACTCATACTTCCAGAGGATCCCATGGAGATAATGAACCTCATTAAGGTTCCTTAGGGCGCAATTACAGGTCAGAGGATGAGAAATTTCCAGGTTGTGATATGAGCCAAGGTAAAGACCCTAAAGATTAATGGTACTACCTATGTCATGACAATAGGGGTAGTGTAGACTCCTTCCACTACTGTTAGCCTTGAGAGACCAATTTTTGTGGCCAGAGAGGCTAACTTCATTTCTTAGGGAGCCTTAGGGAGTTGGGGGCCATGATATGAGGGGTTATCTCAAGTCAAGAGAGGATTATTATGGGATGTGCCATGAGTCAGGTTGAAGCCCCAAAACAATGGTGGCCACACAGAATCTTCCCTACGGTCAACACTAGGAGGTCAAAATGTCAGAGGGACCCATCAGTTCCCACTCAGGATTAATAGGGAATTCAGGGCTTTGATCTAAGTGTGGTGATCCCTCCTAATATGGAGAGTACTGAATGGGGATCTTAGTGGGATCCTGATCTCGGAGCTTTAACCTGCTTGCCACAGCTGTCACTCTTGTCAGACCATGGACAGGTGTAACAAGATGCAACACACTTATTTCCACCCAAGGGTTTTAGTATGAAATAGCCCTCACATCAAGGAGGGGAGCCCCAGGCCTTATCAAGACTCAAATTGGGGAGTATAAGTGAGGACTGAGGGGGTCCACTCATCCCTGAAGAGAGGGAACAACAAAGACTTAGGCTCCATCAAAAGGGCACATCAGCTCTGGAAAGCTTAGGACAGGACTCTCAGATAAGGCTCCCCTCACTTCTTTACTTCAGGCCTAAGGGAGGTAAAATCGTTGGTTTCAGAGTACAGCCACCGGTCATCCGAAGGAGGATATGATACATGCCAGGCCCAGAGACAATTGCTTTGTATTCACTACACACATTCATTGGTACTACATATAATACCAGCCTTAGCAAATTCTCACAGACGACAAGCCTGAGGCGGGCTCACAGAGTTTGAAGCCCTGTCAAAGTTCACATGCTGGTGAGTGACAGCAATGGAATTAGACCTTTGATTCACAATGGAATATTACTGAGTGATCAAAAAAAGGGTCAAGGAAAAGTCAAAACTAGCAAGCTGGCCATAGGACTGAAGGATACAGCAAAATTGAGGGAGGTAGGGGACACAAAACAGGAGATATGAACACAAGGAATATGATGATGGTTCTTGGGTGATACGGTGGTGGGGGAACTATGGGGTCTACAGTAATGTGAAAAAAAATGGATAAAATTAAAAGAAATAAAGCTCACACTCTTCTCCTCCAAGCTTTGAGGTCAACCTTGTGTCCCTCAATTCACTTTCCCCCTCATTACTGCAAACTACATCTCAAGCAATAAGAGGGGCTCTGTGGCCAAACTATTAGACTGGAATACATGCTGGAGCAATAATAATAATAATAATATCAAAACATGAGGTATGAATAAAAGAGGGGAAGACTGATTATTTAGTGCCAGTAGAATCATCTGCCTATGTGATCTAGGATAACATGAAAAGCTCCAAGATTCACAGACATTATCTGACTCAGCTCCTTCCTTATAACAAGTTAAGCTATTAGAACAGAAGTTACATGAGAATTTAAGTCTGGCTGGGAAGGAAAAGGGAGAAAGCAACATGTTTTGTTTTTCATACAGCGCCATCTTCCCTGGGCCCCCTGACATATGCTGTCAGTTTCTCGTCTCACCTCACAACTAGGGACAGGAGCCTGTTTTCTGAAAGGTTTGGAGTAGGGAAAACTGAGGCATTTTCTGAGAAGCCTCTAGTCCTCTAACTCATGAACCTATATGAGGGCACTCATGAGTTGGGACTGGAAAAAAGTAACAGGCTAAAAGGTACATTGGGTGTTACAAAGAAACCAGTTTCTGTTTGCTTCTGCAAGCAGAGCTACCAGACTGAGCATCTCCTCACTTTTTTGATACAGTTGCCAGGGACTTAGCACCATTAGTCCAAGGAGATCTCAGCTCTTGAGAGAAAGCTGTCAGAAATGGGAAGTCCCTTGAGCAGAATGAAAGAAGCACCTATCTTGAACTGAGGTCCCATGGACTACAGTTCCTTCTGTCAGTTCTTGGAAATCCTCAGTTCCATGGCAGGATGAAGCATGAAGAGAGGCTTGCAGACACGAGGAAGAGAGCCAGAGGCAGAGCTGCAGCCAGGCCTGTGTTACAACTATGGGCAGGGGTCGTTCCAGGGTCAAATCCAGCAGCTCCTCCCACCCCTACAGAAGTCTGAGGCAGATGTTTCACCTTGTGGTTGAAAAGAAGTAAACATTCTAAATAGCTAACCTTCAAGGTGGAGGGGAGGAGATACAATGTATGTCTTTTGTTCTGCTACCAGAGTAACAGGTCTGTTTTTGTTTTGAACTGGCTGGTTGCTTGGTTTATTGTACAGGTTTATTTGACTTCAGTATCTGTTTCAGAATAATATGCACTACAAGGCTATTGTTATTTTCAGTATAAATATAAAAGTGCTGGTACTTTGCACAGCAGTTGAAAACTCCTTGAATCTCTTTTTGTAGTTCAGAACAAGCTAACATGTAGATGGAAAGGTGTTTTCTTAGAAATGTGAATGAAGTCTGCAGTAAATTAGTTGGGATCAAGAAATAAATATGTTCTTAGCTGAATGACATGAATAAGTTTGTAGACTAGGAATTTCCAAACCTTGCTTCCCCTGAGAAACACAGAAATGTACTGTGTACTCTGGAGCCTATAGTTCATAAAGCCATATTGTAATACTTTAAAAAATTGCTGAGAGGGTAAATGTTATGTTAATTGTTCTATCCCCAACCCCCAGCCCCGGAAATAATAAATAAATCAAGAGGGTAGG
Organism: Uropsilus gracilis; assembly: GCA_004024945.1. Classification (NCBI taxonomy): domain Eukaryota; kingdom Metazoa; phylum Chordata; class Mammalia; order Eulipotyphla; family Talpidae; genus Uropsilus; species Uropsilus gracilis. The sequence continues at coordinate 15,191 of PVHY01020175.1, read as the reverse complement.
AGAAACCTTCTGGATTTAATGGATATGTTTATGGCTTAGATGACGGTGATGGTACATCATGACCTATCCTTATCTCCAGACTCATCCATTTGCATACATTAAAGGTGTACAGCTTTTTGTGTGTCAATCAGACCTCAATAATAAAGTGGCTTTTAAAAAAGAGCAGATATTTTATTGTATTTGGGGTCATAGCCTTTTCATATTACCTTAGGCACTTTATAAATAACTAATAAAGGTCAATAAAAGAAGGACTATAAATAAAAGATTGTCAATTCTTGGTTTACCTGAATTCATTCTAGGGATTCTTCTTGTTAAAGAAAACAGTACATTCTTAGAGCAGCTTAGATCTTTCAGGAATGTAAGAAAAATTAAATCTTAATGAGTTAGACCTCACGTTTACTCTCCTTTATTTCCTGTTCATTAATTGAGAATGGGCTCTTCCGAAGGTTTCTGGCTAGTACTGGGAATGCTTTTCCCAAAACCCCAAAATAACAATGAAAAGTCAAGCTCTGGTCCCTGATTTTGACAAAAGAGGATGGGTGGATGGCTCCTTCCCTGTATGCTGTAAATGGATTTGCCTATTTCACCATTACGCCAGTCAACTTAAGCTACATAAATTGGTTCTTTTGCAAGTTATTTTCACCTATTTGACTATAATTGCCTAGAAAATAGGAAGCATGTTTAATTTATTGTCACATTCCTAATGCTAAATGTTTGTTGTAAGATGGGGGGGGTGAAAGAATAAACTAGATGTGACTAAAAAAAAAAAATCTAACCTCTCCCCATTGAATCTCAGAGTCTAGGAGGAGGTTCATGTTGAAAGCAATCAAGTGTGAATGCCCTTAGCTAAGGCAGTTTGGCACCTTCGAAAACCAAATCCTTCAGAAAGAGGTCATTTTATTTTTTTTAATTTTTATTTAATTTTATTTTCTAATTTTCATGCAACATTGGTTCTATTTGTATAGTTGTTGTTCCCCTTAGGCATGGCCCTCCCCTCAATATTGCACCCCTGTACCACCACCCAGCTCTCCCTTTCCCCCTTCCCCTCTCTGGTTACTCCAGCTCCTCTTTCCAGGAAGTCATTGGTTGATGCTTGGCCCACTGGTCTCTTTTTTTCTGGAGTAATGTCCTTCTTCCTGGGTGAGGACCTATGCTCCTCGAATGCAGCAGACCAGGCTGTTAGACTCTCCAGAAGTAACTGTGAGGGAGGCGGGCAGCCAGACCGAGCAGGCCAGGAACCCAGAGCGAGGTCATTTTAAGTGGGGTTATATGCTGGGCTATCTGAGACTGCCTGGGAGCGGCAGGCAGAGAACAGATAGAGCCCTCGGATGGAGGACCTGGGAGACAAAAGACTGTCTGTGATGCAAAGTCATCCTTAACATTTACTTTGGGATTGTGGGTAAATAAGAGAAAATCTCTTGGGGTAGGAACGGGATGTGTCCTATGCTCTTGTCTCAGAGCAGCTGAACACAGTGTATGAATTAGATGCTCAATGCACACCATCATTCCACATGTGGAATTTCTGAGAAATAAGATTTATATTCTCTTGAGATGGGGCGCCCAGAATACGGCAGGATGGGTGAGCAGGATGTAAAGCATTAAATGGGCACCTGATGAGTTTATCTTATTTGGTGAATTCTAAGCAGTCTAGGTTTTCGTTGGTGCGTAAATGAATGAAAATAATGGTAATTTACATAGAAGAGGAGCTTGGAGTAGGGAAGATACTGGTCTTTCACACAAATATATAACCAAAGAAATTAAGGATGCCACAGTAAGTGGAAGTTACGGATAAAGACGAGACAGGTGATAATATATGATCATCTACATATACAGTGTAAGATAACCTCAACATCAGCTCCTTCCCATTAGAAAATAAATCGCATAAAACAGAGGTGCCAGGCTGGGCATGGTGGCTCGTGCCTGTAAGCCTCAGCCTATGAAGCGTCCGGGCTAGGGATCGCGGTTCGAGTCCCACCTGGGGCCCGTAGCGAGACCTAGTTTCAAAAAAATAGCCGGGCGTGGTGGCACTTGCCTTAATCCCAGCTACCTGGGAAGCTGAGGCTGGGGATCGCTTGAGTCTGGTACCCCGGGCAACAAGAGCCTGCGGTTCCATGGGCAAAAATAGCGAGACCTAGTCTCAAAAACAAAAACAAAACAGTTGTCATAAGAAGCAAACTTGAGTCACTGAAAGGAAAATCAGCTTCATTTTTCTCTTTGAAGCGGCCCATGTTGCAGTTTTTACGTCACAGCATGAACTTGCAAGCTCTGCATTAGGAGCCGAACAGACAGACACTCCAGAACAGACTTGACTCTGCTGTTCTCCTCCTGGTACCCAGACACCCCTGGTAGAATGCCGCTCATCCTATCACCACCCTGGTAGATCTTAGGAAGGAGCAGACCATAACTTGAGCAGAGTCATTTCATGTTAGGTGGAATCCCACAGCTTGCTAGGAGTAAGGTGTGGTTCCGGAGGAAAATGGGTTCACTAGACCTAAATGAGGGTGCCTTACAGAACCCGGTTCCTGTTGTTGTTGGTTTATTTTATTTTATTTTATTTTTAAATTGATTGTATTACATCGTTGTATACCGAGCTTCTCCTACCACCTTGTCACCCATGAACCAGCATCTTGTTCTCCTGCGCCCATCCGTCCCCAGATTTTACCCTCCCCCCACCCTCCTGTTCCTATTCTTAAAGGCAAGAGGTCCCAGGCATAACTGGACCCCAGGTTGGGCCACTCATGCTAATGAGAGGACCTCTCCCCAAAAGAGGAAGGCTTACAGAGTCCTGCCTCTCATCAGATTTCTGAGATCCCCCAGCAGAGATAGGCAGAAACAGTGCCAGTGACTCCCCCTCTAGGACCCAGGAAGGCAAGGGCTTTGGGGGGGGGAGAGGGAGATGAGGGGGCTGGCGGCTTCAGCACTCATTTCCTTAGAGAGGGGGAGTCTAGACTCTGACTGATACCAAGATGATGACGCTGAGCATCCACCTAGCGACCAACTGCAGATTCCTAAGCATCTGCTTCCCACGGAGCCCCACATTTACTGTCAGTCCTTGCAGACCCCCGTAGCAGTGAGCAGATGTGACGTGCTCAGACTTCCGATTCAGAAGTTAGCGCCTCATGTGCAAGTTCATTTGTTTGATGTCTGTTCTTCTCAGAGAGGGTTTCCAAGACCTGTCCGAAGTCAAGGTGAGGACCTGCGGAGCTGAATGTGGCTTGATGAGCTCCCTCCCATCGTAGCAAGTCCCACCTTAGTGATGGACAGGCGATAGAGGGGCTTGTCATTGCCATTAGGCTGATATCGGAACATAGTCTAAGGGAGGATGTCTCAACCTCAGGGATTAGCCCTGGATCCCGCGGATTAAGGCAACCTCGGTCCTAACTAGAATCATGGATCGGTCCCAGTGATCATGAGATGGAGATGATCTCTCGCCAGTAGAGATGGTAATACGAAGCCCTACCCCCCCCACACACACACACACAGTCTGGGAGGACCCAGGCGGGAGAGATTTAAAAGAGCAGGTCCTGACTTCCACAAGGCAAAGCCATGCCCCCTACCCACAATCTGGGGGGGGGGGGGTTCCAGACAGGAGTTGTTCTATGTAGTCCTAACTTCTGCCTCTAGAGGCTGGAGGAGGTCCGGGTCTGCTTTGGAGACTGAGGGACTCAGTGCAGTAAAGGGAAGAGTCAAGGGCTCTGCTGAGGACGCAGAAAGATGAGAACCCGAAGTGAGCACTTAGAGAAAACCGACTCGGAACAGTGGGTCCCACAGAGCCCCGCCCCTGCTCAGACCCCGAGTAGCACGGCCGCGTGCGGATGTGAATCACCCTGACGTCCATTTGAGAGGTCAGGAGGTGAGGGGGCCTTGACCTGGGGGAGGAGAAAGGGGTTGAAAGTCTGATGAACCAAGGAAGACTCCCAGAGCTGATCTGGAATCAGGCTGAGAAGCCTGGGTGGACAGTGAAGGGACCAGCATGACCCATAAGAAAGGGCAGTCCACGAATCCTCCAGCTGCTTTCCACTGTGGAAGGCTGACTTCTGCCCGGAAAATTGCAGGGTGAGGGGGTGGTCGCTGTCAAGGGAGCAACCTCTGTTCTTGATCTAAGGGAAGATACACAGGCCCTAACTGCAGCGCAGGTGAGGCATTGGGCAGGGTCTCTCCCCAGTTAGAGGTGACAACACTCACTGCTGGAAGGCATCGGGCAGGGTGGTCCTGAATAAAGGACCCTGATGCCCCACCCCCACCGCAGGGACTTAGGAAATTGAAAGCCTTGCTGTGAGGCTGCCCTACCCGCGTCACGGGGGGTGGGGGGGGGCATCCTCTGCCCTACCCAAAATTAAAGCCAAAGGCCTGAGTGAGGGTGAGGGAAATGCTGGCTCTGAAAACTCAAGTCTCACATGTTCCCCTTACCTTGACCTTGGGGAAACCCACAGTAACCGTCAGACTGGTGTGCCTTTCTCATTTTTGTAGAATTCCAGAGAATGAGGATGTTGGACTGCGGGGCTTCAGTTCTGCAAAGGGGAAAGAGACCTAGGACTTCACAGGAGTCAGAATGAGGGTCCCTAAATGACCCTAAATAAAGAATGGTGATTCCACCCATCTCCTCCAAAAGGAGAGGCAACAGAGCATCCCCCCTCTTTGCTTGCAGCACTGGGGAACCCAGCTATGGAGCTTGGGTATATGTAAACCCTCCTTTCTTTCTGTAGACATTACAGTGAGAGGTGGTGTTTGAGCAGAGAGACATCAGATCAGCCAGGGTATCCCAGGTTGTATGTAGATCCAATGCAGAGAGCCTCAGAGCAGTGCCTTCTGGCAAGGGTGATGGACTGAGGTTCCCCTTCACTACCCCTTAAGGTAGTGTAAGTTCATGGTGTAAATTTAGAGGAATACAGAGGGCGGGGCCCAGGCCGTACCAAAAGTTGGCATGATGATCTTCAGTGTGAACTGATCGAGTGCCTGAGCTCCAAGTAGAGCGCTCCTCAGAGACTGGATGTGCCCAGTGCTACTCTCAGCCCCAGTAACCGCCATGCAGGGTTGACGGACTGCAGCCTGTGTCTCGCTTTAATTGGTTCCACAGAGTACTCCAAGGACGCTTTGTTAAGAAGAGGAGCCCTGTGGGTTCCTAGAACACTGCCCTAGAGGAACACTGCAAAGGTAACCTTAAAGTTAAGGTGGCATCTCCCTGCTGAAGGTGCCTTTTACTCTCACATCCTCTCTTTTCTCATGCCTAGGTTCCTGCCCACACTCATCATGCCTCGGGGTCAGAAAAGTAAGCCCAGCAACTGTAAGAAAAGGCACCAGGTCCGAAATGGGCATCCGAGTCTGAGGAGAGTTCAGGCCACTGCTATTGAGGGCGATGGGACCCCTGCCTCAAACCCTCCTTTACTTACGAAGAGAAAGCCTGGTTCTAAGCCACAGGGCACTCTCAATGGGCCTGAGAGCACCCCAGCCACCACTACTAGCGCTGAAGGAGTTTCTCACACAGGATCACTGAAAGATCTCAACTGTAAACGTGGGAAAAAGCAAACTTCCCCTCAGGTTCCACTCTCCACTGCACAGTCTCCAAATGACTGTCTAGCCAAGGTTGTAGGAGTGTTGGTGCAGTTCCTGATATACAAGTACAAAATGAAGAAGCCTATTACCAAAACAGATATGCTGAAGGTTGTCAATAACAAGCATAAGAAACACTTCCTTGAGATCCTTGAACGAGCATCTTTCAACATGGAGGTGGTATTCGGTATTGACTTGAAGGAAAGAGATTCTATCAACCAATCATATGTCCTGGTCAGCAAAATGAACCTTCCTCACAATGGGATGGTGAGTTGTAGCAGGGGATTTCCCAAGACCGGTCTCCTGATGAATCTTCTGGCCCTGATTTTTATGAAGGGCAACCGTGCCACTGAGGAAGTAATTTGGGGATTCCTGAATAAGATGAAGATATATGCTGAAAAGAGGCACTACATATATGGGAACTCCAAGAAGCTTATCACTCAAGATTTCGTGCAGCTTCAGTACCTGGAATACCGCCCGGTGCCAAACACTAACCCAGCTTGCTATGAGTTCCTGTGGGGTCCAAGGGCCCATGCTGAAACCAGCAAAATGGAGGTCCTGGAGTTTTGGGCCAAGATTAATCATACAGTCCCTACTGCCTTCATATACTGGTATGAAGAAGCTTTGAAAGAGGAAAAAAAGAGAGTTCACTTCACAGTGGCAGTAGCAGCAAACACTGACGCCAAGGCCAGCGAATAGAAGTTTCTAGGACCACATCCGGAAGCAACCCCGTACTTAGTGAAAGGGAACTGAAATTTTCCCATTGTGGTCAAAGAGTGCAATCATTCCAAGAAGAGCAGAAGTGAGCGTGGCTGGGGGAACAGTACATATAATTCCTCTGTGTTCCTGTCCTGCATGGGTAATTTGATGATTTAGTTGGTTTGTTTTTTTTCTTCAAGATTTCAAATGCTGATACTTCTAAATGTATTTTAATCTGTTGATGAATTATTTTGCTCATAATGATCTTGTTTAAGAATAAAAGTTTTGCTGTTTTGTCAAACAGATTGGGAAAGTTTTATCTTATGTAGCAAGCCAAGATTGCATACGACACCTAAGCTAACATAGTTTTAGAATATGCATTTCCTTGAAAATATTACACAAATCAGCAGTAAAATATTTGGGATCTCTCCTGACCTCTCTTACTCTGAATTTTATACGATTATAAATAAGATGTACTTGGCTAACTCAAGAATGTTGAATTCAATCATAATAAGTTAGACCCCATACTCATGAACTCATTTATTCCCCCAAACATTAACTGAGCATCTGTTCATAGACGATTCCATGCTAGTACTGAGAGCTGAAAAAAAAGAAAACTTAGTGCTGTCTACAAAATTATTGAGGTGATAAGCAACTATTATATAAGCAAAACAGCGATATACACTCTAAGACTGAATGAAAAAATGAAAAGATGAGATTTGAAAGGAGAAAAACAGTTCCAGGGGAGAGCCACTAGCTGATACTCTGAAACAAGGTGGTGTTGGGCTTCAGGAAATGGCAAGCCCCTCTGCGGGAAGTATTTTTTTTAAGTTGAGGGAACATTGGTTTACAATATTGTATATGTTTCAGGTACAGCTTCTCACCTCAGCAATTGCATTTGTCTCACCACATCCACCAACAAATGTCCAGTCATGATCTACCACCAACCAATCTGTTCCCTCTAGTAACCACAGTTCTGCTGTCAGTAGCTCAAGGCTCGCTTTTGTCTTGTGCATTTGCTTGTTTTTCTTTACAGTCCATAAATGCGTTAAATGGTATGATATTTGTCTTTCTCCTGACTTATTTTGCCTTGGCATAGTCCCTTCAAGATTCATGTCACAAATGGCAAAAGTTCATCTCTTTTTGAGTAGGTGGGAGGTAATTTATGTGAGCCAGGTGGTGGGCTAGACAGGTTTTGATTATTAGTGAATAGAAGCCAGACCCTCGATATAGGCCGAAGACTGAACTGGGGAACTGCTTTAACGTTTGCTGTGGGATGTAGTAAACCAGAGAGAATTCCCCTGGGGCAGGGATGAAAATGTCCTGTGTGCTCTTGTTCCCGGCAGGTGAAGACAGTGTGCAAATTAAATGTTTTAGTCATATCACCTCCAGGAAGTTTCTGAGAAATATGACTGATGCTCTCTTGGGGTGAAATGCCCAGAATGCACTGGCCTGGCACACTCTGTCCTGCACTGGACGAGCCAGAGCTCAGTCCATTAAAATAAAATTTGCATTAGGTTAATTTTAATATCATTGGCAAATTCTAGGCAGGGCCTAGATTTTTGGTCGTGGTTAAATAAGGGAAAGCAGGAGTGACTGAAAAAGAAGAGCGACTGAGCCTGAGGTGAGTTGGTCCTTGATACACTTTCGGGCCTTTGTGTTCCACTCAGTGAGGAAGGCGATTTCACCTGGATAGGGCATGCATACTCTAGAGGGGAAATAGGACTTAGCTTTTCCTTGCTAAGAAGTGTTTTGTCTGATAAAATTTTCTTTGTTTCAAAGTACTGTATATTTTCTGACATCTTCTGGATTATAAATTAAATCTTTTCATTTAGTGTAGTGGGTTTAAGTTCCAGGGAATAAGTTAATCCCAGTGGGCATAGGCTTTCATTCCAGTCTCAGTCCAGTTGAGGCACTGAGTCCACTTTACTTAATTAGATTTCAGCCGTTCGGAGACAGAGCCCTTGAAACCCACTTCACAGGTGTGCACCTGAGTCTTGTGGGGTTTGGTAATGTACCAAAGTTCCCCTCACCACTAAGTGATAGGGCTGGAACTGGACCTCTGGTCTGGCTGAATTTGAAGCCCACACTTTCTCCCTTCTCTCAACTTGAGGCAGACTTTGTAGTCTGTAATTTACGTTTCATCTATGTCTCCAGAATGATAAACACAGCAAAACATTTTAGAATTGTTCTGAAAGGAGAGAGATCATTTTTGGTGATACTGTGATGGGGGCACACAATGTCATTCTGGACAGCCCCTCCCCTGCAGAACGTTCAATCTACCCAAACGGAAGTTAAATGAGACACTAACTCTGACTGGTAAAGAGAAGGAATAATTAATATCTTTTTTTCCTTGACAGCACATTTGTCTTGGGGTCTCTACCCTGTGTTGACATATCAATTTCTGGGCTGGGGATCATGCAGTTCCTCAATAGGGAACTGGTCAAGAGTTGGCCAGGATGGAGCCTTTCTGAGGAGCCTTTAGTGGAGAGACAGGAATCAGGTGAAGATCCCACAGAGAAGGACAGGCAAAGCTATTAGCCTAAGCACCTCATCACTTATTCTCCAGGGTTCTCAGGAACTTAGGAGTCCTGCCATATTCAGATGACCTCAGGTCAGTAGGGGGAGGAGTCTGAAGAAAGGTGAGGAATTTGAATGAGGAATAAAGAAAGCACCCATCTAGGACAGTGATCCACAGATTCTCACTCTGCTGTCGGCCTTCAGAATCTCCAAGTAGCCTTGGCAGAATGTGGCTGAACCTGATTTCCACTTAAGAGGTCAAGAAGGTGTCCACACTGAGTGGAGATTGCTCGACTCAGGTCAGTAGAGTAGAATTCCCCAGGTGTGCATGGAGAAAGGTAAGTACCCTAAAGAGTTCAAGGACCACCACCCCATAGCAGGGGGGCCTCGTAGAATTCTCATGAAAGACAGTGTGACCTCACAGTTTTCTCTGGGGAAACAGAGCAGGGAGGAGTGTAGTCTGAGCACGGAGATCATGGGGCAGTAGATGAAGAAACTCAGGCTATGATTCAGATTTAGGACAGTGAGTTAGGAACCCTAACTAGGATAACCCTCCCTCGTAGGGCTGCAACTCACCTGCCCCAGCTGCCACAAGCAGGTGTTTCCATTCTTCCTCTTCCTGTGGGATCTCAGGGATGCAAAAACCTTTATAGGAGGAAACATCCTCAGATTAAGAAAGAGGGGAGCTTCAGGTCCTACCATCAGTCAAATCATTGAAACTGAGGAAGATTTTGAGGACAACCCACCATCTGATTAGAAGGTAAAACCAATAATCTCCCTCCACTCAAGACTTAAATTCCCAGGGTTGATTATCTGGTGTTTTTTGTTTTTTGTTTTTTTTTTTTTTCTGTTTATGTGCTGTTGGCTCACAATACTATACAAGTTTCAGGAATCCAGTTTCACACTGGTATACCCTAGTACCAGAATTCTAGTACCCCTTCACTCACCAATTGACCCCCTCTACAGGTTCCTCCCCAACTCTTGACCTTTCTTTCAGGTAACCTCCAGTTTGTTGTTAGAATCTAAGGTTCTGTTTTTGTTTGTTCTCGTTAATTGTGTTGCTTGTTTCTTTATTCCCAGCACTGCTTTTTAAAAGATTAATTTTAGAGCTGGTTTAGATTCATGGCATGGTTGAGCAGAAAGTACAGCATGTTCTCAAGTACCTTCTTCCCCCCCCCACACACAGCCTACCCACTCTCAATATTCCCCCAGTACATTTGCTACAGACTATGGACTCATGTGACACAGCATTAGACACTAAACCATCATATATAGTAGGCTTTATTCTTGGGATTGTGTATTCTTTGCCTTTTGACAAATGTATAATGACATATATTCATCATTATACTGTCATACAGAGTAGTTTTATTGCCTTTAAAAATCCTCTGTGTTCTGCCTATGCATCGCTTCCTCCTTTCTAACCACAGGTAACCATTAATTTTTTTTTTTGGCAGTTTCTATATTTTACCTTTTCCAGAATGTCATCTAGTTAGACTCTTACAGTATGTAAGATTGGCTTGTTTCACTTAGCAATATATATTTAAAGTTTTCATCGAGTCTTCATGTCTTGATAGCTCATTTCTTTACTAGTCCATCGTCTGGGTATACCATGGTTTATTACTCCATTTACCTGTTGAAGGATAACTTGGTTTCTTTCAAGTTTTAGTAATTATGAATAAGGCCACTATAACATCTATGTGCAGGTTTTTTATATGCCAATGCTGCATTTTATTTCTCCATATATGCATATGAATGTATATATATATATGGTATATATAATATGGTATCATAAAATAATCCCATATATAAAATATTTAAGTGCATAGTGTATATAGATGTTATCTATTTACATGTATGATACATTTAATATTATTAAGTCTTAAAAATATCTAACATTTGCAACAACATGAGTAGAAATTTGGAGCATTGTGCTAAGTGATATAAATCAAAGACAAATACTGTATGATCTTTTATTTAGAATCTAAAAAAAAATACCCACTCCCTCCCAGGATGTCTTCAGAGACATACTTGAGGATTTGGCTCCAATGGCAAGGGAAAGAAAAGCACAAATAAACAAGACTGCATCAAACTAAATGCCATCTTCCCAGTCAAGGAAACCATTGTTAAAATGAAAATGCAATTTGCTGAATAATAAGGTATTTACAAATCATGTGTTAGCCAAAGGGTTAATATCCAAAATATATTAAAAACTCATATAATTTAAATACAAAAAATACATTTCTATGAAAAGGTTGGCAAAGGATCTAATTAGACATCTTACCTAAGAAGATATATAGATGGTCAGTAGGTACATGAAAAAATATCCCTTATTATTAGGGAAATGCAGATCAAAACCTTAATGAGATTTCAGCTCATACCTGCTAGAATGACTATTATCAAAAACATAAGACACAATAAATGTTGGTGAAGATGTGGGATAGAAAGGAACACTTATGCACTGTTGGGGGAATGTAAATTGGTGCATTTCAATGAAGATTCCTGGTAGAGTTAAAAATAGAACTACCATGTGACCTCCAGCAATTCCACCTCAGGGTATTTACACAAAGAATATGATTTTACAAGATATATGAACTCTCTGTACATTGTAGCACTTGTCACAATAGATAAAATATGGAATCAAGTTAAGTACCCATGGATGTATGAATGGATAAAGATGTGGTACATATACACAATGGAACACTAAAAAGTCATTTATAAAAAGATGAAATCCTGCCATTTGTGACAAAATGGTTGACTCTTGAGGGGATGTGCTAAGTGAAGTTAGTCAGAGAAAGACATACCATGAGTTCACTCATATAAAGAAACAAAGCAAATGGACAAAATGAATAAATAAAACAAGCCCTTAGGTTATGACAATAGAATGGTATTTACCAACGGGAAAGGTGGAGGTGGATAGGACAGAGGGGCTCAATTGGATGATACCAAGTGGTAACTACCCCTTTGCTGTTGATTGTGATGTGGTGGATATGTTTGTCAAAGTGTGAAGCTGTACTCTTGCAACATATAGAATATGTAAACCAATATTAAGTCACTTAAAAAAAACTGAACTCATAGATACAGGAACCAGATTGACAGTTGTCAGGGATGGGGTATGAGGTGGGTGGGGATTGAGGTCCATGGGGGTTGGGGAATGGGCAAAAGGAGGAAGATGGTCAAAATGTACAAACTTTCAGTCATAAAATAAATCACTCCTCAGGCTATAATGTACAGCATGGTGGCTGCAATTAATAATAACTGCATTGTGTGTTTGAAAGTTGCTAGAGAGTAGATCTTAAAATATCTAATCAAAACAGAAAGAAATTGAAACTATAGATAAAAACTTCAGTTTTCTATTGATGTGTAACAAATTACCATAAATTTAATAGTTTCAAACAACAAACACTTATTATCTTACAGTTCTGTAGGTCTGAAGGCTGGGCAGGCAGTAGCTGGATTTCTAGGTAATATCTCACAAAGCTGTAATCAAGGTGTCAGATAGCTGTGTTCTCATCCAGAGTTCAGGAACTCCTCACAATATCATATGGGTTTTTGACCAAATTCAGTTACTTCAAGTTGAAAGACGGAGGTGCCCCTTTCCCAGCTAGCTGTAGCTGAGATGTCATTCTTCGACGCTTGCTATGTAGTCCCTTCCAGCTTCAAAGTCAGCAATGGAGAACCACTCTCACTCTTTGAGTAGTTCTTGCCAAGGAAACTTCCTGTCTTACTGATTAGGTGTGGTCCATGGAGGATAATTTTTATCTTAAGAACTACTGATTTGGGACCTCATTACACTCATAAAGTGCCTTCATAGCAACCCCTATTTTGGAGTTTGATTAGTTAACTGCGAGTAGGTGTGTGTGCTAAGAAGCTAGGAATCTAGGAGGCCATCTTGAATTTCTGCCTACCACAACATGCCCATGGTGTGGTGGTTATGTTTGTAAGAGATTTACCTCTAAAGATACAGAATAAGTATTTCAATTAGATGTTTGCTTCAAAATAATTAGCAGGTGAGGTGTGTATAGATGAAATAAAATTGGCCATGTTTTGATATTGCTGAAGCTCCAAAATGAGTACATTGAGAGTTGATTATATGACTCTCTTATTGCAACTGTATGAATTTTGCCTCATGCATTATTCCAAGGCAAAGAAAATGATATAGAAGTTCCAAATATCTTTTGTTAAGGGATTATAACGTAAATATTTAAACCTGATAAAGCTAGCACAGAACTACTTAATTCATTATTATATTATTTAAGAATACTTTCAGCTTCAATACTACTTAAGAAAATAGGTGCAAAAATCTCAAAATGCAACTTTATAGAACTAGACAATATATAACAAAGCTAGGTATTTCCTTTTGACTCAGTAGTTCCATTTTAAAGAAATTTACCCTGAAGAGCTACAGCACTCTGAGAATGTGTCAATATGCACAAATATATTGATTAAAAGATCATGGTGTATCCACATAATGGATTATTGTACTATGTATATTGTACTATGTACTATGTATATATTGTACTATGTATATACATAGTACAAAGGATGAGTATGAACTTTGTGAACTAATATGGGATGCATTCTGGGGATGGGTGAGGGAATAGAAAGGGGGGGAGAGAGAGAAAGTGATATGAAATTAATAAAGACAGATGATTTGGGCAGAAGAAGTTAGTCTCTGAACCAAATATATAACCAAATATGTATCTATAAACGTGTGAGTGTGGGTTGTCAAGGTTGCCACACATAGTGCCTTCTTGTGCCATTAAAAGAAAGTTTGAGATATCAGGGCTTGCACCACTGCCATGGCCCATTAGGAGTCTGGGGCATGTCCTGAAGCTTCTCCTACCCCAGGTGAGATCTAAGGTCGATTTTTCACTTTGAGCTTAAAGAAAGGAGTCATTACAGGATAGAACGGATTTGTGATCCAGCACAATATGGCTAAATTAGAGCTATAACTTTGCTTGTTCCTAATTTTGAATGTTGTTCCTTTCAAGTAGACTTTTATTTAGCTTCAGAAGCTAAGTTTATGAAGGCCATGGCTCATACATTTATTGGCACTCATCACGTGGAGAAACAAAAATTACAGAAAATAAATTGAAAATCCTTGAGTCACTTTTTGTCATTTGGACCAAGATATAACATGACACCGGAATATGCATTTTCATGAAAAAGGAAATTATTCCACAATAAAGGCTGAGATCATGAGGTCTTAGAAAACAGTAAAAACTAGCCTATTCTGCATTAGTTTTATTCCTTTTAATCTTTCTTTCTTTGTAAAATTGAAGTATTGGTATCTGCGTTCGTTTAGCTTACTCAAGAATATAGGAGAAATTAAATCATAATAAAATAGACTTGCATGCTTGCTCTTTCACTGTGCAAATATTAATCTACCATCTTCTCATTGGGAGCCTCCTGACTAGCACTGGGAATGCTAAGAAAAACAGACCCAATGCCTCTTGATAAAATTTAGTGATGAAGAGCAGCCCTCATAAAATAGGTGGTTTTATGAGGGCTGCTCATCCTACGATCGAAAAGGAGCAGTCAAAATAAGGGTGAAGGAGGGAGGAAGATTCCAGGTGAAGCTGTAGACAGTCAAAAGGAGCCAGACCTTCTGATTGTGGGTCTCAGAGCTGAGAGGTGTAAGGCTGGATCAAAAAACGACCCTTAAAGGTTACTTGGGAATTGTGAGCATATCAGGCAAAATTTTCATCTGGTGCAGCAACAAAATGTGTCCTGTTCCCCAGAGTACAAGGGAGCGCTGTGACAAATGAGGTGAGTCACGCAGCCTATCTCCAGCGAATTTCTGAGAAATGAGGGTGACACTCTTGAGGTTGAAAACTCAGCAGCCATTGGGCTGTCACCCTGCTTTGGGGTGAGAAGTCAGAGCCCTTTGCATTAAAAGGCCACTGGAATTCAGTTTTGTTGCCTTTAATTCCACAAACTGGGAGGGAGACGTGCAGAGGTTGAAGGTGATAGTGATAGGGTGTGCCCCCCCCCCCACTGTCTCCTGTTTAAGATTGCAGGTTTCAAGGACAGGTAATGTTAAAATGGGAGAATGACCTTAGCTGGAATTTCCCTTCAGGGGGATGCAGGGGGAAGAAAGAAGTGTAACAGATTTCCTGGAAGGTGGGAAAGCAGGGTATATAAAGGGTGTGCAAACAAAGAGAAGGATTCCATTTAATTCGATGCAGATTCGAATATGGAGACTGGATAGAGAGAGAGGTTTAGTGGAGGAGAGATGGGAATCGGCCATCTTGTAAAGATGTGAGCCATGTGAGCTTGGCCACGTGGCCACCGAGGGCCTTTAACCCTCGGCTGGCCCAGGCTGGCAGCATGTGTGCTGAAAGCAGTTAAGGAGTTTGCAGATTTGAACTCCGTGTTGGAGTTTGCTTTGCTGAGTTTGATTTGTGTCTGAAAGAGGCCGT
>PVHY01020174.1:0-26029 GCA_004024945.1 Uropsilus gracilis | reverse complement strand
GAAACGCTCCCCACAGACCCGTCCTGTGACGCCAGCCTCAGGGGCCCCTGCGTTTGTGTTTCCTCGGGGCAGCTCCACCCTGTAGACGGGTCACCCACAAACCGTCACCCCCGAAATCTCTCCTCCTGTCCTCACTCCACACCCCCAGCCCCACAACCGCCTCTGACACGCCGCGTCCACCCCGGTCTTCTGTCCTCCATCCTAAGCGCTCATCTCACCTGACGCGCTTCCTTCTCCCCGTCACCAAAATGGACCCCCGTTTCTCTGAGCCAGAGACACCTGCTGCTCCCCAGCTGTTCCCCGGCCTCCTCCCCGCCTCCCACACACCCTCGGCCTCCCCTCTCAGAGGCTGGTTCCCAGCGAGAGCTAAACAGCCCAAGAAGGCCCTGGGCTTGGGATGTTGAAAGGCCCAGTTTCCGCTTCCTCCTTTGCCCCGGGCCGGGATGCTGCGTTTCCTCCGCCCTGTTTACCCTGGGCGAGCTGAGGAGCCACCGCCTCAGAGCACGGGAGGCAGAGCCTCGGCCGCAGCCCCTGAAACGTCAGGGCCACGTTGTCTGTGACCGGAGGCTCAGGTGCTACGGGCGGAGATGCTGACCCTCGAGGGTCTGGCTTCCTCTTGGGCCGGTTCTTCCCGTCCTTCCCTCCTAGTGACCGGAGACGGGCCATTACATTAAATACAATTAAGTTAAATAATTCAAATTAATTAAATTAATTAGGTTGCACGAGCCCAGCCGCTGGCTCTCCAAGCTCGTGCCCGGCTGGAGGCTCTGGTGGGCTGCAGCCCAACCTGCCCATTCACTGTTTCGTGAAACAGGGAGCACGACCACCAGGTGACCCCGGGCTGCCCAGAGCCCAGCCTCCCTCCCGGCAAGGAGACGCAGCCCCGGGTCGTGCTCCCGGCGGGGGTGCCGGGGAGACCCCGAGTCCTGACCTCAGCAGACCTGCTCGGTAGGCCTCCTGGAAGCCTTTACCTCCCGCCAGGGAGTCCAGGCCGCAGGTGCCACGAGTGGGAGTGGGGGCCCCCAGGAGGATTTCCGACGGCAGCAGGGAACCCCGTGCCCAGGCCCGGGGGGCTCCCCGCGGCCACGCAGCTCCCCCTGCAGCAGGGAGAGCAGGGCTGAGGGGCCCCGCCCGAGACCAGGCCCTTGTGCACGGAGCCACTGGGGCGCGGACACTCCGGGAACTAGCCTGGGGGGGGGGGGTCGGGCTGTCGGAGCTGCGGCCCGGGGGCTGTGTCCTCAGCGACCGCGTCGTCTGTGTGTCCCCGGGTCAGGGCAGCAGGTGCCGTGTGGGCGGGGCGTCCGGTGACAGGCGGGCACGTTTGTCCGGGCGGCTCAGGCACTGGGCGGAAGCGTCTCCATCTTGGCCCCGGCGGCGTCTCCCCGGCTGGTTTGCCGTTCCCTCAGGAGAAGCGAGGACGGAGCGGGCGGCCGGGGTCCCCTCTGCCGGTTGCGGGAACAGCCGGCGCCGCCTTCGTGGGGCGGACGCTCGACGCTGGGGCGCAGGGGGTACCCGGGCCACGAGGCCTTCTCACCGGGGGCTGGGGGGCCTCCCTCGCTGGGGCTGGGGGACCCACCGACTTGGGGTGCTCTCCACACGTGCCCCTGAAAAAGCCTGGGACCCCTCAGGGCTGGCGTCGGCCCCCAGCAGAGGCGGGATCCACCCCCATCTCTCCAGACCCGCCCTGGGGCCCCGCGCTCCGGCTCTGCCTGCAGCCTCTGCGCCCCCACAGGCAGCCCACGTGGACACGTCTCGGGGGGCTGTGGACCCACGTTCCCTGCGGTGCTGGTGCTGCGCGTGGGAGCCTGTGGGCTCGCGCAGTAAGTGGACGTGTCGGTGGACACCCGTGAACGCAGCTCGGGGGAGGCTCAGACGGGCCACGGCGGCTGCGGCCACAGGGCCAGACCGTCTGCATGATGCCTCGGGCTCTGGCCGCCTGACCCAGAGGGCAGGGCAGAGGACACGTGGTCGCCATGACAGAGGGACCCGAGAGCAGCGCCCCGGCCTCCTCTGTCTGCCGGGGCCCCCGGGGCCTGCGCGTCCTCCTTTGCTCATGGGGGGAACGGCCATGTCCGCCCATCTGGGGGGGGGCCCTCAGCATCTCCGTGCGTCTGTGTCCAGGACCCCCTGCTCAGGGAGGTCTTCTTGGGACTCTGGCCTGGCGGGCGCCCTGTGGCTCTGGAGCCCTCTCGATGTCCGAGCTGCCTGGGGCCTGTGACGACGGGACAGGAGCTCCGTGGGCCCTCGCTGTCCGCACAGGCGCTGCCCCAGGCTGTCCAGACTCAGTCCTTCGCCCCTGTCTCCACAGCTTCCTGCACGGTGTCCACTCACTGCTGTGCTGGCCAGTGTGCGTGACGCTCCCTACACAGCCCAGTGACCCTCAGTCCAGGGCCTGGCGCCCACTGCTGCCTGCTGGTCAGTGTGCGTCACGCTCCCCACGCTCCCCACGCGCCCAGTGACCATTGGTCCAGGGCCTGTGTTCTGTCTCTCGGGTCATCGGGACATGGGAAGTGCCCGTCCCTGCTCTTCTGGCATCTCCTGGCTGTAGCTTCTGTCTCGGCCTCTCCGGAAGCTCCTCTGTCCCCCAAGTCTTGGGTTTCCTTGTCCTGCTGTGGTCATGAGCGTGTCCTTCCCGCTCTGCAGATCCGCATCTGCCAGGCTCTTTGGGTGGCGGGTCCCAGCCCTTCCCTCCAGCCCTGTCCCCCTGCCCAGGCTTCCCACTCAGGTCAGTTCCCGGCCAGGCACTGGAGGTTCCCAGAAGGTACTTCCAGCTCAGCACCCGGGTCCTGCAGAGTTCACTGGGATCAGGGTTTCCCCTGCTTCGGGCCCGTCCTCTGTCAGGTTGGTCTCCCCCAGTGACGTCCTGGGACTCAGTTCTGGTCATTTCTCTCACGTCCCCGTGGAGCTCACAGGTGAGTCCAGCCCCTTGCTCCTTGAGGTCAGGAGGGACGTCCTGACCCCGTGACCAGACCCTGTCCCCTCTCAGTGTCCCGCCGGCAACAGGGGAGGGGGGATGGTTTGGGACGCTGGCTGTGAGGGACTCTGGGGGTCAGTGGGATGGTGTGAACAGGGGTCAAGTCAAAGTCACGCTGGAGCAGACGCAGGCAACACAGATACTGTTCATGTTTTCCTAGATCCACGTGACTTGTTGTCATAAACACAATCAGCTAATTCCGGCTCAGAAGTGCCCGTCACACCCCGAACCCCTTCACTGGCTCTATTCAAATCAGCAATTTCATCTCGGTACGTAAAGCCAGTCGGGAGCGGATGTGTGCATCAGGCCCCGTGCCCGTGGAATTCTGGGTAGTGGCCGCTTTAAGCTGTTTGTGGTTCAGGATCCGCAGCTCAGATGTCGCCGTTTTGGCCAGTTTGCGTCCAGTTCATCAGCCTTTAGATCGTCCCCGTGTCGTGTAGCCGTCGCCCACCTCAGCTGCGGTCTCCACCTTCCCCACCGGAGCTGTGCTCACTGAGCGCTGACCCCGCCTCCCCACAGTCCTGGTGTTCCTCGTCCTGCTGGTGGATGTGATGTGCTGAGTCCCCCCACGCCCCGCAGGGCAGTCGTCCAGTCCTGGCATCTGCCTCATCTCACCGGGCACCGCGCCCTCAGGGCCCACCCTGTTCCCGGTCAGGTCAGCTTCCTTCTGGAGGCCTGCAGGGCCTGTGGCCAGCGTTCACCTCATCCTTGTCTCTAACCGTCCCTGGGGATGGTCGCTTCCGGACGGTGCTGCTGTGAGGTGACATCTGTCTAGTTCCGGCCCTGACTGCTGTTGGGCACCGCCCGGAAGTGGAGCTTCGGGTCATCCGATAACCCTGTTTGGTTTCCAGGAGCCGCCATCACGCCTGCCGCTGGCCGCGGGGTCTGTGCTCCCCCCACGGCGCCCACAGCTCCGGCGTCTCCTCATCGCCCAAACCTGTATCTTGCCCCTGTTTTTCAGTCTCCGTCGCGGTGGCTGCACCGCGCCGGCTCCTGGAGTGTGTGTGGTGGCTGCTCCCTCGTGGCCAGGAGCCGTTCCGTCATGTGCTGCGGCTCCCGTGTGATGATAAGAGAAGCGTCACCCACGTCCTTTGCCCTTCGTTAAACAGACATTATATTTATAGCGGTTTTAGGGTCTCGTCAGAACGAGCAGGAGGCGCAGTGATTTCAGAGTCCGGACACCCCCCCCACACCGCCTCCCCCGTGTGGCCGTCACCCGTCGCTGGGCCGCATCTGTCACAGTCCGTGCTCCAGCACTGACTCGTCACCATCGCCCAAGCACGTGGCTGACATCCTGATGAGGTCCGGCTGCTGCGGTTGCTGGGGTTTGTGCAGCTGCGCAGCGTGAGGCATGCTGGGTTCCCTCGTTGGAGGGGCCCCCGGACACGAGGCCGGGTCGGAGGTCCAATGAAGCCCCAGAACCTGACTAGCCGGCGACTGTCCCTCAGGCCAGGGAACAGCCCCCGCACAGCTTAGCCGGTTTAGAGAGACAGAAACTGCATCCGGGCAGCTGCCGATGCCAGGGCAGGCGGGGCGCAGGGCAGAGACGAGCTGTTAGAAGCCGGGAGCAGGTCATGCGTCCTGGTGCTCATCGTTGACCGCCGGCGCAGCCTGCCTCTAGGGAGGAACTTGACGAACTGCTTCATGACTAGAAACTATTCCCTGTGGTGACCTCGGAGCTGCTCTTTGAGCTGTGGCTGCAGAAGGGGCCTGGGGTCTGCTCTGCCCTGAGGTGCCGTAGGTTGGGACACAGTGTGCTGACTTCTTCGTTCTCACAGTGTCACTTGTTTCCATACACCTCCCCCAGCACGTTGCTCCACGCACATGCTCACACTCCATTCTCCAAGCCTCTAGGTTCTTTGGGAGCAGAAGTTTCTTTCTCCCATTCCTCTTGAATACAGGGCTTAAATACAAGTATTTCCCATTTCCGGAAGGAAACGGATGTTTGGGAATCTGAGGTGACAGCAGCAGTAATGCGTGTTTTGCTGCGCTGTCTCCGTCTACTAATCTAGGTACAGTGATGATGCGTCCTGTCCCGTCCCGTCCCGTCCCGTCCGCGAAAAACCCCCTCGGCGTAATGAGCTCCCAGCCTGGCGGCTCCTCCGACCAGGCCGGTGCCCTGAACTGAGCAGAGCCGTGTCCTCGCAGGGATGGTGACGTTCAAGGACGTGGCCAAATACGTGGCTCTTTGTGAAATTAGGTGCTTTTATTGAGTTAAATTTTGACATTAAAATTTCAATTAAAAACGAAGCACTAAGATCCCAGGCCAGTGAGGATGAGGGCGCGGTCCCTGCTGAGAGGCTGAAGTCTGCCCTACACTAAAGAGCTTTTTTATTAGATTTTTCTGTTTTCTTGTTTCCACACCATATGGTGTTTGCATAACTTGTTCCCCTCGGGTGTGGCCCTCCCATAGTAACGCACCCCTGTACCAGCGCCCCTCCCCCTCCCTCCCCTCCCCCGCTCTGACCACTCCAGCTCCTCTCTCGCTGTGAGTCGTTGGTTGATGCTCGGTCCACTGGGCTCTTTTTCTTTCCTGGGGCCATGTCCTTCTCCTGGGGCCGGACCTGTGTTCCTGGGACATGGCAGACCAGGTGCTCAGATCCCCGGGAGTGACCGTGAAGTGGACGGCCAGGCCGAGCACGTCAGGATCCCCTCACAGGGCAGGAAGTCCATGGTTCTCCAGCTCCTCGATTCTGGCGCTTCCTGTGGTGGAGGAGACGGTCCCCTTTCTCCAGGCCCGTGCGGTCGCTGGGCTCCTGCCTCCTCGTCCACGCCGGCTGTCTCCTCCGTTCTGACGTCTGTCCCACGACGCTGCTTCTGAGCTTAGAGATCTGGCATCTGGCGCTGGGAACCCCGCTCCCAGCCGCTGGCCGTGGAGCAGCTCCCTGTGGGGACAGACTCCTGCAGGTGGTGGGAGCAGCTCCTCCCGCTCTCGGGGTTTGCAGTGCTGCCGTGGGGCCTCTGCCTCACGCGTGTGACTTTCCTCCTCCACTGGTTGGAAAAAGCGCGAGTTCGTGTTGCCCACTTCTCTGGACCAGGGCTTGGTTCCCCGGCCCCGGCCGCCTTGCAGGTGGAGCTGTGACAGGTCACCCAGAGGCCGTCTCACAGTCTTGTCCCCTGTGGTTCCCGCCACGCTCTATTCGGTTCCTCTGTAGGTGGCGAGTGCATCCAGGGCCTTTTCCATCTCCTGTGTGCCTGAAGCTCGAGCGATGCTTTTCTTATTCCTACTGCAAGTCTGACTGAAGTGAGAGCAAACCAGAGGCGAACCCTTCAGCCCGTGCTCCAGCAGGGGTGCCCAGCCCCCACTTACACCCCCATGGAGACAGAGGCCAGCTCTCCCAGATCCGGGGTGCCCAACCCCCATGGAGGCAAAGGCCAGCTGCCCCAGATCCCAGAGCCCATAACCCTGAGACCCCAGCGGCACAGGACTCACCCTGCCCCCACCCCACCAGTGGGTGCAGTGGGAGTACGCTGGGGGGCGCTCCCCAAGGACCCAACCCATCCTGGGGGACTTCACCTCCCACCTCTGACCTGAGCAACTTTTTATAAACAAGTGACCGTCCGTTCACGTCGCAGGTGGCGTCAGCAGCTCGGTGGGGCTTCTGCTCAGTCCTGGCTCTGTGACCGCGGGCTGAAAGGCCAGGCTGTGAGCCAGCGTCCAGTGTAGGCCGTGCCCTGGGAGTGGGCTTGGAGGGTCAGTGCCAGATGGGACCGGCCCTGCGGGCAAGGGAAGGGCGGTGCGTGTGGAGATTCTGAGGAGAAGATGGGAAGCGCAGACTTGAGAGGAAGGGGGTGCGTTGGTTGGGCTTCGGCCCCAAAATGTGGCCAGCGCAGGGGTCAGCCTGCCGGGTATTTGGCTACCCTGGGGAAGAGGACACAGTTGCTGGAAACTCAGCTACGGGTCTTTGGTTGGTAACTGGGGTTTGGGCCCCTCAGAGAGAAGAAGTAGCCTTGTTGGATACAGAGTCTGTGACCCTCCCAGAGAGGACGTGGGGCGGAGCTGCTGGAAACGGGGCCTTGTGTCTCCTGACGCGGGAGAGGGGAAGCCGTGGAGACACCATCTTGGCCTTGGGTTTGGGACACAGAGACGCCATCTTGGGAGCACGGTCCTTTGTCCGCAGCTCTTGAGTCAGGTCTGGGGTGGTGAGACGATGCCGCCTTCGACGTGCGGCTTTTGCTGAGGGCTTTAAAGCCGGACGGTAACTGCGGTTCGGTGACTGGTCTCGTGTGGCTTCGGCAACTCTGCTTTTCCTTGTCTGTTAAAAGGAAGTCTTCTTGTTCCCTGAACTTGAGTTGCCTTGCACTTGTGCGCGTGGGCGGAGGAGCCCAGGGAGTGGCCGGGTTTAGCTGTGAGCGCCTCCCCCTCTGTGTGTCGTTTCCACCTGGTTTCAGAGTCCCTTCCAGCCATCAGGAGGCACTGAGAGTCAGTGAGGTGCAGGCGGGGCCTCCTCGGAGAACGGTCCTGAGTCTGAGATTCTTCCCCCACAGGGTTTTTCTCATGATTCTGCCTTTCTGAGGTTTGTGCTGGTCCTTTCACCTTGAGGTGGTTTTCCTTCGCAGCTTTGACGAGTAGCACCATCTCCACAGTCACGTCACGGCTGCTGAGAACATTGTCGCCGAGTGTTCGGCCCTGTCTGCCCCCCTGGGTCTCTGTCCAGCATCCTTAAAAGCCGTGGCTGCAGAGTGGCTTCCTGGCTGGCCGGTGCCTTGGTGAGAGTGAGCGGCAGAGAGTCAGGAGCAGGAGCTCGGGGACGAGGGCCCAGCAGCTGCGGCCAAGTGTTCGGAGAAAGAAAACAAACCAAAGTCATTCAGTGACTCAAGCTCTGCGACCGTCATTGTCAAAGGCCATGACGCCTCAACGTGGGACACGTCCTCCATTCTTTCTCGTCAGCAGGTTATTGTATCAGGAGACCTTCAGGTGACCTTCAGGTTGGAAGCAGGAGCAGAGCCACAGGCTGCAGAGAACCGTGCACACCAGCGCCTCTCAGGTCAGTCATGCTGGGTGGGGAGGTGGGAAGGGCGTGTTCACAGTATTCGCCACAGGGGCCTGTTCATCACTGATGGCTTCCCAGGTTCAGGCTGCAGGGTGGTCAGTCTCGTGTGTTACGGGAGAGACGGTCTGGAGCGTGACGATGTGGGGTGACCTGGGAAATGTCGGTTCCCGCTACGAAGGAGAGACTCCCCTGGAGGAGGCTCGCTGCAGATGTAGAAGGGGGGAAAAGTGAGAACCCAACCAGATGGACGCTTCATGCTTACTTGAACATACACATCGCAAATGTCATCTAGGTGGGAGTCGTTTCTGCAGTAATTGCACCATCACGAACGGTCCTTGCTGTCACAGCTCTCAGGAAAGATAATTCAATGCGGTTTCTCAGATACAAGTTTCTGAAATATCTCTTCTCACTAAACGTTATAATGTACGAACAGGTGAGCAACCTTATGAACATTGGAAAGTCTGTGGGAAACCAGCACTCAAGAATCACCAGAGAACTGTGACAGGCAAGAAACCCTATCGAGCTGTGAAGTACATGAAAACGTTTTCCGTGGAGGTAAATCTCCAGAGACTTGTGAGACTCCACAGCGGTGCGAAGCCCTACGAGTGTGAACAGTTACCCAAACAACTACCGACAATTGCCTCTTTGTACCTGAGAGAAGTCACGGAGGGAAGACACCCTATGCGTGTAAAGAATGTAGGAAAGCTCTCTCCCAGAAGTCAGCTCTCACCGCACACCAGAGAATTCACGCAGGCCAGAAACCCTATGCGTGTAAAGAAGGCTCCATGAAGTCAGCCGTCGATGACCGTGGAGCTCAGAAGAGCAGAGCCTTGGTCAGCAGGGATGGCCCATTAGCTCGCCGACCGTTGACATCCTTCTTTTGTTGGAAGGAAACTGCATTTCCCCCTCCCTGCACCGCGGGTGGGTCGTGATAAGATCTCCGGCCAGGACATTTTGACACCAGTGGTGAGCATTCGTTCCAGCCGGGTCGCTAGACTCTGTCCTTCTGGAGTTTCCATGCTCTGCGGCCCTGGAGTCCACGGACCTTCCAGGTTTTCCTGGGAGCCACAGGGTGGAGACGCCACCAAGGCTTAGGGCTGCAGGCAGAGTTTTCTGTCTTTCCTTGTCTTTGTGTCAGATGTGCTGGAGGCTACCTTTACCTCCACACACGAAGGAGAGATGTTTCTCCTTCCGAGGGTGGGAGGAAGGACAGAGAAGCTGCTACGCTGGGGGTTGATGTGAGGAGCATGAATTCGTGGGATGAAGACCTGAGGCCACGGAGAAACTTGTCTCGGCGTCCTTAGCTGGGTGGAACTTGAAAAGGCGTTTTGAGGAGGTTCCGCGTCTTGTTTAAACTGGATCTGCTGGGAGAGCCAGGAGATGCAGGTGCTCAGGCAGCGGTTGTGTTCGGACAAGTGACTGGTTAGCCTCTGTGGAGATCGGTGAGGATGGTGGCCCCGAAGGGGACATGTACAGGGGCCATCTGGACTCCTCTGCCCAGCACGGCCTAATCTGCCGTCTGTGGTTCATGGAGACCTACGGCCCCTGTGCGGCGTTTGCATGGTGTCTGGTCAGGGAAACCCCTTCACAGCCAAGTCCTGCCAGGACCCAGCTTGTGGCGTCACCGCTCTTGCCACATCCCGCCTCCTAGTAGCTGCTGAGTGAAGGACGGCAGGAGATTGGAAGACCTAGTTGCAGTACCTGAGCCTTGGCGGGACCTGAGATGCTGGTGTCCCCAGGAGTCCGTGCACTGAGCTGTGTCCATCTGCTGCCCGTCCTCGCAGCTGGAATCAGAGGGCCCACAGCATTGGACATGGAGGTGGCCGTGCCTCTGGCCTCACAGGCAAACTGGACAGCCCCTCACGGGGAGTAAGAACAGTGTTTGTGGTGTTGGAGACTTGGGGTGTCTGTGGGATGACCGTGCCCTGCGGTCCACACTCCACACCGGTAGGGCTGCTCGTGGCCTGGGTTTGTCAGCAATGGGGGCTGGGGTGTGTCTCCAAGAGAGCTACACGGTGAGTGCAGGTGCTGGCTGAGGGCAAAGGAGAGGCTGAACAAGTGCTGGACAAAGGTGAAGAGTCACAAATGGCAGCTCTGACTCTGTCATGGCTTCCAGGAGTGAGCACGTGGTCGTCACGTCCCGGTTCTCTCCTTGTTCTGATAGGAGTGCATCGTTGGCGTGTCCAGCATCTGTTTCATTCCCTCAGTCACTCGTCAGGTCCATGAGGGGTGCTGGCCTCAGGCCAAGGCATCTAGGTGTATCTCCCCCCTAGTGTTGGAGCTGCAGGGTCAGGGAAAGGGTGACGGTCACTCCAGGGAGTCTCATGAGGCAGAGATGCGTCCCACCTGGTGGGATGTTGGCCTTTTTCTTGTCCTGATGGAGGTGGAGTGTGATCCAGGGAGACTGGTGTCCCTGGGAGGATGGCAGCAGGGGAGACTGTTGAGGTTGATTCTGTGATGATGGAATCATAGCCCATCCTCCTAGCCCTGACCTTTCTGTCTACATGGAGAACCCTGGCCGAGCAAAGTTGTGGAGTTCTTCTAAGAACCGCTGAGGACGTGTAAGCATGGACTGTCTCTGCCAGGATGTGGGCATCCAGGAATCCTCTCCCCTGGGACATTGCCACCTGACCATCCACACCTCCGGGGATTGAAGGTCTCCGCGTGGACGTCTGGGCGTCTGTCCCCAGGGTCCCCAAGCCTGACTCTCCTTCCTTCAAAGCACAGTGTCTCATGTGGTCAAATATTTTCACATCCTGCCGAGACATCTACCGTGTTCATTTTCGGCACCGTGGTGGAAACATCTGGACCTTTTCATGTTCACATCCCCTTCTGAGTCAGCCTGCGTTTTCACACAATGCAGGGTTTTTGGAAATTGCCATGAATTCCTACCACCATGGACAAAAAATGTGATTTATACAATAAAGTGCTTCCCATTTAGGAACCCGCCCCGGCTGTTTTTGTTTTTAATCCCTGTGAACTGTAGTTTGATGAGTGAAATGGCCTGCACCTGACACACCAACTCCTGACCTGTGATGCCACTATGCTGGTGTAGATGCCAACTGATTTCCTCACGTGCAGTTTGCAGTCCCCTCACTGCGGGAGCCCCCCCCCCCCGCTGAGCTGCTGGGCTGGACATGACCTGTCCCCACTAGCGAGCTCACATTCTGAGGAGAAGCGTCTTTATGGCAGGTTTCCCTGAGTGAAAAATCCTTATAATCAACAGTTTGAGGAGATAAACTTCACTGCATGTCTCTCTGAGGTGAGAAATTCCTTTAGTGGACAGGCTTGGAGTAGTAGCTTTTGGGTACACATCTCTTTGGTGAAAAATCTGTGTAGACGACTTCCTGAGGGGAAGTAGCTTTTGGGTGTGTTTTTCAGAGTTCAAACCCGCTTAAAAGTCATTCTGAGGAGAGGAGTTTGGGCTTGTTTTCCTGTCGTGGAAAACGTCTGTTAGCATACATTCTGGGCAGTAATAACTTTTGGGTATTTTCTTCTGAGGTGAAATATCTTTTATGCACAAGTCTCTGAGTTTAAAACTCTGTATAAAAGACAATCAAAGGAGAAGCAACCTTCGGTCAGTTTCTCTGATATGAAAAATCCCTACATTTGACAATGTAAAGAAGAGGTATCTGGCCGGGCACAATGGCGCGTGCCTGTAGTCAGCCTAGGAAGCTGTGGTGGGGACCAGGGATCACGGTTCGAGTCCCGCCGGGGGCACGTAGCAAGACCTACTCCCCCAAAAATAACTGGGTGTGGTGACGCATGCCTGTCATCCCAGCTACCTGGGAGGCTGAGGCTGGGGATCGCTTGAGTCTGTGGTACCCCGGGCAACGTGAGCCTGCAGTTCCACAGGCAAAAACAGGGAGACCTAGTCTCGACAAACAAACAAACAAAAAAACCAAAAAGAAGAGGTATCTTTTGGGATGTTTCTCTGAGGTGAAATATCCCTCTGAAAGTCATTCTGATGAGACACATCCTTTGGGTCAGTTTCTCTGAGGTGAAAAGTCTGTATAAAAGACATTCAGAGGGGAAGTCTCTTTTGAGTACATTTCCATGAGGTGAAAAATTTCTGTAATCGACAATCTGAGGGGAAGTAACATTTGGGTATGTATTTCTGAGGTGAAAAATCCCTATAAAAGATATTTTAACCCCAAGCTTCTTTTGGTCACGTTTCTCTGAGGTGAAAAGTCACAAAAGCGACATTAAGTTAGGAGAAGTATCTTTGGCATAGATCATTCTGAGGTAAAAAGTTCCTCGAAGACATTTGGAGGACAAGTAGCCTTCGATTTGGGTCGTCTGAGTGAAAACTCAATGTGAAAAGAAGTATCTACTGGGCTGGTTTCTCTGAGGTGAAAAATCCCTCTATAACACACTCTGAAGAGAAGTATTTTTTTGTAGATTCTGTGAGATGAAGAATCCCTATGATCCATAGTTTGAGGAGATACATCCTTTGGGTATGTTTCTCTGAGGTAATAAATCCCTTTAATCAACAGGTATATATTTTGGGTCATTTTCCTGGGGTCCAAGTTTCTTCCAAAGTCACTCAGAGGCAAAGTGTTCTGGGTATGGATTCCTGAGGTGGAAAATCTGTATTAAAGGACACTCCTAACAGAAGTATCTTTTGGGTAAGTTTTCCTCAAGTGAATATTCTTTTTGATCTGAGGTAAAGAATCTTTTACCTCTTTCTCTGAGGAGATAATTCCTTATAATAAAATCATTCTGAGGAGAAGTATCTTTTTTGTATGAGTCTCAGAGTTGAAAAATCCCTTAAATGGCATTCTGAAAAGAAGCTTCTTTTGGATAGGATTCATTGAGGTGCAAAGTCCCTATAAAGAACATTCTGAGGAGGAGTATCTTTTTGGTGGTT
Source organism: Uropsilus gracilis (assembly GCA_004024945.1). Classification (NCBI taxonomy): domain Eukaryota; kingdom Metazoa; phylum Chordata; class Mammalia; order Eulipotyphla; family Talpidae; genus Uropsilus; species Uropsilus gracilis. The sequence continues at coordinate 13,191 of PVHY01020174.1, read as the reverse complement.
TCTATGAGATGAAAAAAATCCATATAAAAGACCTTTTGAGGAAAAGAACCTTTGGGTATTTTTCTCTGTGTTGAAAAATCCCTATAAATTACATTCTGAGAAGTAGTTTTTGGCAGGTTCCTCTGAGGTGAAAATCCCATATAAATGACAATCTGAGGAACAGTAGTAACCTTTAGGTAGGTTTCTCTGAGGTGAAAATCCCTGTACAAGACATATGGTGAAGAAGCATCTTTTTGGGTGCTAACTCTGAAATGAAAAATCCCTATGGAAAAAAGCATTACGAGGAGAAGTAAATGTTGGGTATGTTTTCCTGAGGTGAAAGGTTTTGGGTAGGTTTCTCTGAGACAAAATTCCATGTAAAGTAACTTAAAAAAAATTTTTTTACAAGATTAGGTCTCGCTAAGTTGCCTGGGGTTGTCTCGAACCCGTGGACTCAGGTGACCCCCAGCCTCAGCATCCCAAGTACCTGGGATTACAGCCGCACGCCACCATGCCTGGCTATATAAAGTAACTTCTGAGGAAAAGTATTTTTTTGGTAGGTTTCTCTGAGGTGAAGATCCTTATAAAAGACATTCTGAAGAGGTGCATCATTTGGATATGTTTCTTTGAGGTGAAAAGTCCTTACAAAGACATTCTGAGGAGACATATATTTGGCGCAGAGTTGTCTGAAGTGATAAATCCCTAAAAGATAGAGAAGTACTTTTTTGGTAGGTTTCTGTCAGGTGAAAATGTAAGGGGGTGATAAGGCTGAATTGGGGACTGTGGCCCCATTTCTGTAATAAGATGCAGCTGAGAAGGAAGACACCACTGGACAGACTCCCCAAAACCTCGGGAGAAGCCAGTGCAGGCATGAGGAGATTACGGGGTGCGAGGGCCCATAAATGTGCACGCAGGGAGCTTGAGACACATGTCCAGAACAAAGCGGAGGAGGAATGAGCAGGCTCCAAGTAGGCGCCCAGCCCAGGCTGTGGCCTGGCTGAGAGGAAAAGCTGTGAGCTTGTGGTGACATCTGTTCCTGTCGCTGTAAAGAAATTACGTCTGTCCCTGACAAGAGGGGAGCTGTTGGAAACCGGCCTTGGTGTTGACTGCACTGGGGTGAGGCGTCCAGGAGCCTATGCGCCCTTGAGGACTCTTGGTTCCCTTTTCTCTTGTTAATAAAGCCTGTTTCTGTTAGCCTGGTCTTGCGGCTGCTGTGATGCGTGGGTGGACAAACCTGGTAGTGGCAGGTTTAAAGACCGGCTTTTCCCTTGTGAGGCAATCTGAGGTAATTTGCCTGCCTCTCATCTACTCACAAAAAATCCAGATAAATGACAATCCGAAGACCAACATCTTTTCTGGATGTTTCCCTGAGGTGAAAATTCCTATAAAGACATTTGGAGGTGAAACATCCTTTGAGTAGGTTACTCTGCGATCAAAAGTCGGGCACGGTGGTGCGCACCTTTAATCTCAGCCTACGAGGCGAAGCTGAGACATGGAATCGCTTGAGTCTGCGGGTTCGAGACCCACCTGGAGCGACACAGCGAGACTTTGTTCCACTAAATAGCTGAGCATGGTGGCACTTGCCTGTCATCCCAACTACCTGGGAAGCTGAGGCTCGGGATCACTTGAGTCCTTGGTACCCCGGGCAACATGAGCCTGCGGTTTCCCAGACAACAACAAAAAAGTTTCTATAAAAAGCATTCTGAGGTGGCGCAATCCTGTAAGCGGCAGCCTAGGAAGTTCTGGCCTGGGTCAGGGACCTCGGTTCAAGTCCCACCTGGGCCACATAGTGAGACCTAGTTCCAAAAACATATAGCTGGGCGTGGTGGCGTGCACCTGTCATCCCAGCTACCTGGGAGGCTGAGGCTGAGCATCACTTGAGTCTCTGGAACCCCGGCAATGTGAGCCTGCAGTTCCACAGGCAAAAAATAGCGAGAGGCCTTAAAAAAAAAAAAGCATTCTGAGGAAAAGTATCTTTTGGGTATGCTTTCCTGAGTTCAAAAGTTCCATTAAATGTCATTAAGTTCCGTTAAATATCATTCTAAGAAGAGTTTTATTTGTTTTCGTCATGTGGAAAATGGATATTAGCATATCTTCTGAGAGAAATATCTTTTGGGTACATTTTCCTGAGGTGAAATGTCTTTAAGGCATGTTTCTTTGAAGTGAAAAGTCCATATAGAAGACATTCAGAGGAGAAGCATCTTTTGGTTCCTATGATGTGAATCTTTTGATTTTTATGATGTGAAAAATTCCAATGAAAGACATTCTGAGGAGTATGTTTCTCTGAGGTGAAACATCCCTAGAATAGAAAATCTGAGGAGAATTTTTTGCGCTGGTATCTCTGAGGTGAAAAACTTCTATAAAATGTTTTGAGTATTAGGCATCTTTTGGGTTGGTTTCTCTGAGGTGAAAAAATCCTATAAAAGGCATTCTGAGAACATCTTCGCATAGACTTCTTATTAAAAATCCTATTGCTAATTTATTAATATTTTAAATGACATTCCACTACTTTTATTGTCTTGTTCTTTTTTAGCTTTCATTTGTTTTATTTATTGATTACACACACACACACACACATATTTACATTGTATACCCTGGAGTTCTCTCACCACTATGTCACCTGTGAACCATCATCTCCCCCCTTATGTCACCCTCGGGCCCCCTTCCTTGCTATGTATTTCAGTTCTGATGTCAGTTAGTGTTAACTTTTCCCTTTGTTTTCCCTATACCCCACACATAAGTGATACCGTTGGTATTTCTCTTTTAATTTCTGAGTTATTTCGCTAGATTGATTCCTTTGAGCTTCATCCATGTCACCACAAATGACATAAGTTTGTCTTTGTCTTTTTTGATGGCTGAATAATAGTCCACTGTGCAAATATACCATAATTTTTTGATCCATTCGTCTGTTTTGGGACTTTTTTTTTTTTTTTGAGACCGGGTCTCACTATTTTTGCCTGTGGAACTGCAGACTCACGTTGCCCGGGGTACCACAGACTCAAGAGATCCCCAGCCTCAGCTTTCCAGGTAGCTGGGATTACAGGTGCGCACCATCGCACCCACCCAGCTAATTTTTTGGGACTAGGTCTCGCTATGTGCCCCCCCGGCGGGACTCGAACCGGGATCCCTGGCCCTGCTGCGGCTTCCTAGGCTGCCGCTTACAGGCATGTGCCACCATGCCCGGCCTCTGTTTTGGAACATTTTATTGTTTCCTTGTCCTGGCAATTGTAAATAGTGCTCCAATAAGCACAGGAGTAGAGCTTTCCTTTTGAATTAGTGTTTGGTGTCCTTTGGGCAGATTCTCAGTAGTGGAATTGCTGGGTTGAACAGCAGTTCCATTTTCAGTAGTTTGAGCATCTCCAAACAGCCTTCAATAGTAATCAGACCAGTTCATGGTCCTCTACTCATTCAGAGAAATTCTCTAGTAATGAACTGTAAAAATGATCCCTGAAAATATAGTCCTGTATAGGTTTTTCTGAGGTGAAAAAATCCCTAAGAGACATTTTGAGAAGTATCCTTTGGGTAGGTTTCTGAGGTGAAAAAACTCCTATAATAAACATTCTGAGGAGAAAATCTTTTGTGTAGGTAACTGTGAGTTGAAAAATCCCAATGAAGGACATTCTGAACATAAGCATCTTTTGAAAATGAATGTCTGAGGTGTCAAGGTCCTGCGAGGGAGACTTTGCGAGAAGTAACTTTTGGGTCAGTTTCTCTGACGGGAAAAATATCTCCAAGACATTCTGAGGAGAAATAGCCCTTGGTAGGTTTCTCTGAGGCGAAAAATCCAATCAAGCCTCCAGAGGAGATGTGTCTTACTGGTGTATTCTCTTAGGTGGACAATACCTAACAATGCATCCTGAGTGGGAACGTTTTAAAAATGTTTCTTTAAGGAGAAAACCCCCTAGAGAAGACGTTCTACACTGAAGCATCTTTTGAATATGTGTTTCGGAGGTGAAGAGTTCCTATAAAGGACATTCTGAGGAGAAGTATCATTTATGTAGGCTTTCAGAGGTGAAAAACCTCTATAAACAACAGTCTGTGGAGCAGTATCTTTTTAGTATGTTTTTTTGAGGTGAAACATTCCTATAAAAGAAATTCTGAGAAGAATTGTTTGGGTAGTTTTTGTTGAGGTGAAAATTCCCCAAAATGGACATTGGGAGTAAAAGTATCTGTTGGGTAGTTTTCTTAGAGGTGAAGAGATACTCTATGAAAGAAGATCTGAAAAGTAGCCTTTGCATCCATTTGTCTGAGGTAAAAAACAAAACAAAACATATAGTTGACAATCTGAGGAAAAGTATCATTTGGGTAGGTTTCTTTGAGGTAAAAAATCCCTCTAGTAGACATTCTGAGGACAAGTGCCCTTTGGGTAGATTTTCTGAGGTGAAAAGTCCTTTGAAAGGACCAGCACTAGCACACATTTCTCACTGACCGAGTGTCCCAGGCATCTCAGTGCACTGTCCTTTCAGTGCTCTGAGCTTCTCCAGGTCTTCTCAGTGCACTGCAGTGCCCAGAGTGTCTCACTGCACTGCAGCGCCCCTGGTGTCTCTCTGCACTGAGTGAGGCAGAATTTTCCACATTCTGTGTCCCAGGGGCCTCGGTGCTCTACAGGGCCCCACTGGGCCTCTCAGTGCACAGCAGCGCAACGGGCAATTCACTGCACTGCAGAGACCCCAGCTTCTCATTAGATGGCAGCTCCCAGAGGTCTAATTACACTGTAGGGCCCCAGCTTTTCACAGCCATGCAGGGCCCCTGGCATCTCACAACAGTGCAGTGCCCCCAAGCTTCTCACAGGATTGCAATTCCAAGGGCTTCTCTTAGCACTGCAGTGCCACAGGCATCTCACTGTATTGCAGGTCCCTGGTGTCTAACTGAACTCAGTGGCCCTTGTATCTCACTCACTGCAGTTCCCAGTCACCTCAGTGCCCTGCAGTGGCCAGGACTTCTCACTGAACCGAAGAGCTCCAAGTGTCTCACTCTACTCCAGTGTCCTTGGCAAGGGTCAAGAGATGAGAAAGCATTTCTAATCTTTACTAAAAAAAAAAACCAAACAACCCAAAACTCCAACCCAAGGGACAGAAACTCTGGACATGCCCTGATTTGTTCCTGAGCTACTACTGTGCTGACTACCCCCAGAAGGGCTGCAGAGCACCCCACGGGGTCTGGCTGGCCACAAGGCCCTCACGTGGCTGTAGTGAAGCAAATCACATGTCTGCCTCTGGCCACAGTGCACAGGGTGCTGAGAATATCGCCAGAGGAGCTGTGCCTGGAGCACCTGTTCCCGAGACTCAGTCTGGAGACCTGGGGGCTGAAACCTGGAGCCATCGGTTCTTCTGTTGTTACGCTTCACGTGCAGAAAGCCCAGTCCTGTGCATCCAACATTCACCATGTTGGATCTTCCTCACTGTTGACAACGGGATGTGTGGCTGGCCCGTGAGTTCCGTGTGCTGTTGACCACTTTGAACATGACTATTGAAATTGGGAGCTGCAAGCTCGACTGGGATTCTCTTTCTCAGTGTTATCTTGGCTGTTTGTGGAGCCTTGAAAGCCACATGTGAATGTGAAGGTGTTTGCCTTTTCCTTCAGGGTGCCTGAGCACTCTAGTGGAGACACTTGGTGCCCATCAAGTGTGTCTCCCCGATAGCTGTTCTCGATTCATGGGGAAGGATCTGTCTTTTCTACGTCAACAACAGCTGTCAGCAAGCTGGGAAATGACACGCTAGCAGATGAGGCTCAAGCTCGGAGGTGATGTGCTGGGGACGCCACAGCGTCTGGCTGGGATGGTTGGTTCTTCAGGTACAGGACGGAGATGATTTACAGTTTGATTTAAAAATCTTTAGCCTGTCCGGTCTGACTATGGCTACGTGAGGCCACTTGGGGTTCTCATTTCTGATACTGGCCTGATCCTGACTGCGTGCTGCCGAGCCTGTGTGTGTTTGTAACATCCGACCTAAACAGACGATAGCGCTGGGAGGTGTCTCTCGTCATAGCACGTCCCCCTTTCATAATGAATTTCAAGTCAGCAGTGTCAGGTTGGTTTGGCACAGGGCTGTGTGGGAAAATGACATCTCGTAGAATTGTTAGGATCCTATCGAGACACATTAATCCTTAGAGAAAGTCTCTGTGCCTTCAGAGGGAGCCATTTCACCTCGCTTGAAAACCCTCATGGGCTTCGAAACTGTGAAATATTTGGTATTTAGGTCAGTGGAGACCTGGATGCTGGAACCGATGAAGCCCAGGTGGAACACATGCTCAGATACATGAGAGTTAATAAGGGGTGGCTTTTATGACGACAGCAGTGGATAAGAGTCCATGCTAATGAAAGTACATCAGGGTGGAGCTGCATCTAAAAGTCATCTTATTTTTGGGCCATGACCCAATCATGAGACCTACGCGAGTTCACTTTTCTCGTTTTGCTTCTGACGACAAAATACTTTCTCCCAAAGCTGAAGTGAAATAAGCGGCGTATGAACAGTGTATCCCACCTAGTGGTGTTTTGCGCCCCCCTAATTTTGGTTTATTTACAAAACAGAATTTCACAACAAAAGCTTGTCTGTCAGGCCAAAAAGACACAGTTGGTGTGTTGGCAGGGAAGCTAAGGGAAAGAGAGAGATGAGAGGTATATGATTACAGAGTAGATGACGCGATAGCAGGTGGGGCAATTCATCCACCTTTCCTTGAATAGAAGTTTAACTTGTCACAGTCTAAATCTGTTAAGAAATTATCGCTCAGAGCTTAGAGGTCAAGCATGCAAAACATGTCAAGGCTGAAGCCCTAACTCAGGAAACTAAAGCTCGGAACCATGTAAGCTGCAAGGTGGTCGTCTGGTGTTTGCCTCAAGCCCAGAACCATGCACCAAGTGGTTATCTGTTTTCCTCAAGGTCTTAACTACGTCAAAACATCTGTGTGAAAATTTTCCAAAGCTAACGAATATATAAACCCCGCTCTCCTGAGAATCGAGACCCCTTCCCTCCAAGTTACTGCCGCTGCGTTGGCGAGTGCTGGGGGATGGATCCCAGCTCGAACTGGAAATAAAAAGGCTTTTTGTTCTTGCGTCTGTCACGGTCTTGTGTTTCACGTGACGCTAAGAGGTTCCTGACCTGTAACAAACGGAACGGGTTTTTCTTCTGTTGCTTTCTGGTGACACTGGAGAGATGTTGCACTTGAGTGACTTTCCAAGAGGACTTCAGTCAGGAAATCCGAAACCTGAAACTGGGTAAGTGAAGTTGGTCGTTAAGGCAGAACCACGTGTCCCAGCCATGTGCCCCTGGTCCCACATGTCAGTAAAATCCAGTCTCCACGCCGGTCACCCGCTGTTGGAAAAGGCCGGACTCCCATGCAGCGGGCTGTCCTCTCTGACCCCGGATTCGCAGTCGGCTTGGCTACTGGGAGAGACGAGCATGTCATCACCGTTGTGGGCAGCTTGACTTCACGTCTGCACCACCCTGGCCTGTTTTCATCGCTGGGGAGAGGAAAGGAGAGGAGCAGGTGTTCACCCGGGGCTGGCTGCAGCCTTTCCCTCCCACCTCTTGCCCCTCCCTGAGGCAGACCTGTTGTGCCCACCATCAATTTGAAATCTGCAAGCCCTTCCGTGCCCCGCTGTCCTCACGCAGGCCGAAGGCCAAGCCTGTAAGTGCAGGTTCTGAGTCTCTTTTTGCCCCCTGCTTCCTGAGGCCACCAGGCTCTGACAGGCTCCCTCCTTCCCTCCCTCCCCTCCCTTCTCCTCCTCCCTTCCTCTGATTCTTTGCTGAGGGTCCGTCCTCAGGTGAGCTTCTTTCCAGGGAGCCCTGCCTGCCGCCCCTGCCCAGGTGCCAGTCAGGGGTCCCTCACAGGGGAGATGGTGGCAGTGGTGGCCCCTCCAGCTTCCTATCATGTCACAGCCCTGGTGGCCGTGGTTGACATGGTCCATGTACCTGTCTGCCTCGCAGGTGCTCCAAGCTTTCGGCTCAGCCAGTGTCCTCAGCTTCTGGAAGACGGTGGCCATCGGTCAGATGCAATCAGTGAAGGCATCAGGCCTGCCGCCCGTGGTGAGGGGACACAGTTTCTCATGTAGTTTAGGAGACTGGGACTCAGGAGTGGAGAGCAAAGCATGGTCCCACCTGGACCTATCTGGCTGGGCAGCCCTTCTCTTCTGACTGAGACTGTAGTCTTGAGGCTCTGGCCTGCCTGCCAGCCGCTCCCTCTCCTTCCCTAAGGAAACAGGCAGGGAGGCCCAGATCTGCCTGAGTTCTGCCACCTGGGGGGAAAGTGCTGGGGTGGCCCTGCTAGAGGAAATGCTGTAGATCTCGAGCAACAGATAAGCACAGCCCTTCCACAGGCCTGCAGAGCGCTCAAGAGGAGACCCCCCTTTGGGTTTGTTTCTTTGTTTCTTGTATCTTTGGTGTTTCCTTGTCCTTGGAAGATGGCCATGTTCTTCTTTTATTTGCTTTCCTCTTTGTTCATTTGTGTACAGTAATTGGTTCCTCCCCTCAGGTGCTGTCCCCACAGTCCTCTTGTCACCACATGACCAGGGACAATCCCATACTCCCTTGTGTCCTTCCAGTCAACCCTATTCCCTTTCCCTTCCTCTCTTCCTCCCTCCCGGATGCCTCGCACCTATGCTTGGCTTGCTAGATTTGACTTTTCTTCATCTTTTGTTTGGTTTCTCTATGTTCTGCATGTCAGTGAGGCCACCCACTATATATCTTTTTCCTTCTGATTTATTTTGGTGAGTAGAATCCCTCCCAGTCCCATCCATGTTGCCACAAAGACATGAGTTTTCCTCTTCTGACCTCTGAATAATATTCCATCGTGCAAATATATCACAATTTTTGATCTGTTCATCTGTTTGGGGGCATTTGGACAGTTTCTATATTTTGTCTACTGTAAATAGTGCTGCAGGAAACACAGGGGTACAAGTTTCATTTAAAATTTTTTTCAATTTTATTTAAAATTAGTTGTTTTGAGTGTGTCCTTTGGGTAGATTCCTAGGAGTGCATCTCTGGATCCTATGGTAGATGTAGTTTTAGTGTTGTGAGGAGCCTCTACGCAGCTTTCTGTCGTGTCTGAACCACTTTACATTCCCACTGGATGTGGGAGAGAGCTTCTTTTTCTCCACAGCCTCAGCAGTGTTTGTTGTTTCCAATTGTTTTTAGCGGAAAGAGGTAAATTTATTTAGAAGAACAGATATGAGAAGTAGGTTACAACAGAGAAAGGGAGAGGAACAAAACAGAGTGGGAATCCTTGGCTGGTGGGCCAGGGAGGAGTAAGGAAGCTCCTGTTTTTTAATTTTTTTAATATGGGCCATTCTCCTGGTGGGAAATGGCATCATTGCGGTTTAGATCTGTGTTTCCCTGATAATTCGTGGTGTTGGTCATGTTTTCATAGCCTGTTGGCCATTTGCATTTCTTCTTGGAGAAGTGTCTTTTCAGTTCTTCTGCCCAGGTTTTACTCGGTTGTTTGCTTTGCTTCTGTTTTTAGTTGCGTGAGCTTTTGTGGACCTTCGATGTCAGCTCCTTATCAGCTGATTGGTGCCCATATGATGTTTTCTCCTATTTGGTAGGTGTCTATTTCCATGACTGTCTCTCTGGCTCTATGGAAGCTTTTAAGTTTGATGTAGTCCCAGCTGTTTATCTGTTTATGTTTTATTTCTTTGTTTCTCTTGCTTTTGGAGAGGAACCCTCAAACTTGTTTCTGAGGTTTATGTCATGGAATGTTTTGCCTGTGTTCTCTTCAATAGATTTCATTCCAGTCTTTTATCCAAATTGTGTTGACTTCTGTATATGGTGTGAGATAATAATCTAGCTTCATTTTTTTGCATCTAGTTTCCCCAGCATCATTGGTTGAAGAGATTTTCTTTACTCCAATGTACATTCATTTTTTTAATTTTTAAATTTTTTGTTCTTTTTATTACATCATCGGTGACCGGTTGTCAGGATGCCTCCCCTTCCCTCTGACACCCCCTCCATTCATTCAGAACCCTCTCTCTTTGTTGTTTGTCGATCTATATTAAGTCCTTCAGTCTCTTTCTTTCCTGTGGCAGTGTCCTTTCACTGGGTGAGGGACTGTTCTTAGGACATGGCGAACCATGCTGGTGGGTTTTCAGTCTCAGCCTTGCGTTGGGCAGCTGAGTCCGTGCTCATGTGCGGTCTCTCAGTGTCTCTCGTTGCTGGCTGTCTTCTCCACTCATTCTCTATACTATTTTGCTGCTTCTTCACCGTTCAGTCCTGGCATCTGGCTTAGGGGGTCTTGTCCCAGCCGTTGTCGGTGAAGAAGCTTCTCCGTGGGAACAGGCGTCTGTGAATGGCCATTGGGGACCATCTCGTCTTCCTCAGTTTGCAGCTTTGCTGTGAGGCCAATGCCCCGACTTTGGCCTCCCTCTCCCATGGAGTGTGGAAGGCGCCTCGCTCGCCTAGATGGCGTCTGGCCCATCCAGTCCGGGGAGTGCGTAGGTGTGACTCTGTGATGGGCTGTCCCTATAGTTGTTTTTCCAGCCCCACGTGCACTGGTTTTCTCGATGCTCCGTCTCTTGTGTCCTGCTTGGATGTGTGGGCTGGACGTTCACCTGGCCCCTCACCCATTCTGTGACGGTGCTTGTATTATCTGTGCTCTTCTTCTTCCTCCTGAGGACTAAGTGGAGAGAGAATGATACAGAAGGGACATCCTGCACTGCCCCCCCTCCCGAAATGGCTCCTCCCTGTGCAGGGATGGGGCCTGGATGGCTGCGCAGGTGCAGTCCTAATCCCCCTGGGACAGGAGCTTGGTCAAGCCATGCCAGGGCTCTACGAGTCGGCAGATGACTGCTCCCCCAATGCCAGTGCCCCCCCCGTGCCCATGCTCACTCATGCAGAGGTCCTACCCGGAGGTCCTGGCCGCCCCTGCTCCCCACTGGCAAGGGAACCCCAAAGGCATAGATCTCCAGGCGTGTGGGTAGCCACGTGGTCACCCGCTGGTGGGCGACCCAATGTACATTCTTAGTTCCTCTGTCATAGGTTAGCTGACCATATAGATATACTTTTATTTCTGGGCTTTCAATTTGATTCCGTAGGCCTTTGTTTTTGTGCCCGTACCATGCTGTTTTTGTTATAATGGCTTTGTAGTATTGTTTGAAGTCTAGGGTTGCAATAGCTCCATTCTTCCCCCTTGTAATCAGAACTTTGGCTATTTGAGATTCTTTCATTCCAAGTGAATTTCAACAATATTTGTTCCACTTTTTTGACAAATTCCATTGAGTTTTTTTATTGGAATTTCACTGAATCTTTAAATTGCTTCTAGTAGGGTGACCATTCTGATTACGTTCATTATTTCAGTCCATGAGCAGGGAATAATTTCCAATTTTTGTGTCTTCAAAACTCATTGTAGTTTTCCTTGTAGAGGCCTTTTACCTCCTTTGTTAGGTTTAGTTCCAGGTATTTAATTTTATTGACTACAATTACAAATATCATGATTTTCTTAATTGCTTCACTTTCAGATTGAGTGTTTCCATATAGGAAGGCTGCTGATTTTTGTGTAGTGATCTTGTACCCGGTAACTTTTCTAAAGTGATTTATACTGTTATTTTTATTATATAACGATTTTTTTATTACACTGTTGTCCACATAGTTCTCCCACCACCATATCATCAGTGAACCATTGACTTATTGCCTGTGTTCATTCCTCCCCTGCTTTGCCACTTCTCATTGCCTTCTCTGCTGGATGCCTCAGCTCTATGACCAGCTTGTTAGTTTTGAGTTTTCCTTGGCCCTTTGTTTGGTATCTCTCTATTCTACATGTAACTGAGAACATCTGGTGCTTTTTTTCCATCTGACTTACTCAGCGATCATAAAAGGAAATTCATGCCATTTGCAGTAACATGGATGGAGCTGGAAAGAGAATATGCTCACTGGATATATATTATATAATGTTATATACAATATTCCGCTATAATATACCACAATTTTTGATCCATTTGTCCCTTTTGGGTTTGGTTTATTGTTTTAATTGGTTTCTCTGTGGATTTCTTTTTAGGATTCTCTGTCCATATAGTCATATCATCTTCAAATTTTAATTGTTTTACTACTTTCTCTATTTGGACTCCTTTTCTCTTCCTCTAGGTAGGGCTGCCGGTTCTGCACTGAAACAGAAGTGATGAGACTGGACATCCCTGTCTAGTCTAGATCTTCTGTGAAAACTTCTGGTTTTCACCATTAAAATGTTGGTATTTGTGGGTTTGTTGTATGTGACATCTAGTAGGATATGTCCTTTTTAGGCTGGTCATGGTGGCACATACCTGTAATCCCACCTACCTGGGAGGCTGAGGATGGGGATCACTTGAGTCTGTGGATTCAAGACAGCCCTGGGCGACATAACAGACCTAGTCTCATTTAAAAAAAAAAAAACTGTCATTTTTATCCCAATTTTTTCATGTGTCTTCATTATAAATGGATGTTGGATGTGATCAAATGCTTTCTCAGAATCTCCTGATGCTACTGATACTGTCATATGGCTTTTTCCTTTTGTTGAAGTGCTTTTTTTGAGCCCAGGTCTCGCTATTTTTGCCCGTAGAACCGCAGGCTCTCGTTGCCCGGGGTACCACAGACTCAAGCAATCCCCAGCCTCAGCCTCCCAGGTAACTGGGATGACAGGCGCATGCCACCACGCCCAGCTATTTTTTGGCACTAGGTCTCACTACGGGCCCCAGGCGGGACTCGAACCGCGATCCCTAGCCCCGGCCGCTTCATAGGCTGAAGCTTACAAGCACGAGCCACCGTGCCTGGCCCCTTTTGTTGAAGTGCTGAGTGACTTTTAATTGAATTTTGGATGTCGGTCCATCCTCGTGTCCCTGGGATGATGCCCCCTTGGTTGCGGTGTAGAATCCATTTGAGGCATTGTTAGAATCAGTTTGCTTCCTGCCTGCAGCGCAGTGACCGAATCGGTCATTTTGGGGAATAATGTTCACAGGATCGAAGCTGTCAGGCTGCCTCCTGGGACCCTCTCCTCCCAGTGCCGTTTCCCTCTCCCCGCCCGCCACGACTGGTGACACGTCTTCCCCATTCACGTCTTCCCCATTCACGTCCCCGCCTGTCCCGGCTCCCGAGTCATTTCCTCCCCGTCACAGCTGGGAGGCACTCACACAGCCAGAGGCTGACGCCGAGCCAGGCGGGCTCCCAGAGAAACGGGGTTCCCCCCGGAGGACTGGACTCTGTGACTTAGCTCTGGACTTCCTGGGACAGAGGGGCTGGCTCAGGCCGGGTGACC
>PVHY01020173.1:0-26027 GCA_004024945.1 Uropsilus gracilis | reverse complement strand
CTCCACATCCTCGCCAGCAATTCTTGTTGTCTGTTCTTTGGATGTGGGCTATTCTTACTGGTGTAAGGTGGTATCTCATTGTTGTTTTGATTTGCATTTCTCTTATTACTAGCGAAGTTGAGCAGCTTTTCATGTGCCTGTTGGCCATTTGTATTTCCTCTTTGGAAAAGTGTCTTTTTAGTTCTTCTCCCCATTTTTTAATTGGGCTTTTTGTTTTGCATTTGTTTAGTTGTGTTAGTTCCTTGTGTATCTTCGTTATTAAGCCCTTGTCGCTCATGTGGAGGGCAAAGATTTTTTCCCATTCAGTTGGGCATCTTTTAGTTTTTTTCTGTTGTCTCTTTTGCTGTACAGAAGCTTTTTAGTTTGATGTAGTCCCATCTGTTTAAAAATATGGAATGCTTCACGAATTTGCGTGTCATCCTTACGCAGGGGCCATGCTAATCTTCTCTGTATCGTTCCAATTTTAGTATATGTGCTGCCGAAGCGAGCACAACGCTTTCTTTTTAATTCTGAGTCCTTCTACCCACCCAGGGTGTTGCTTCTTCCTTAGCCTTACTTCTGAAGATAGGCCTCTGCTCCAGGCCTCCCACCTCAGTGCTGTCCCCCACCCACCACACCCACACCACAGCCAAGAGGAGAGAGGAGATACCCACTGTACCTGTCTTCCAGTTTGCCACCCAGCCCGGGCATCTGGGGTTATTCTAGGAGAGGCCTAGCAGGGTGTACTTTGAGCTCCTGGAGAGCAGTTTCTGGAGGCCATTGTTCTGGATGGGACCCCAGGTAACTCCTGTCTTGCCTTCTTAGCTGCTTCCCCACAAGGGAAGCCAAAAGGGTGAGACCACTGGGTAGATAAGGTTTCTCAGCAGACAGCTGTGGAGCTTTCCTCTTATTAGGCATTAGGGAAAGGGGAGGAGAGGAAAGCCTTCAGTTGACACCCCTGTCTGGGCCTCCTCCAAGTTCCCTCATCTCTGCCATTCTGTCATGGCTGTCAGCCCCCTCGCTGGAGGAATGCAAACCAGTCCCTCCCTGCATGCAAAGAGTGTATAAGTGTGCACACATGCATGACCAGAAAAACAGACCAGGGTCTCAGGGCCAGGAGGAGGCTCCTGAAAAACGTCAAGGATGGGAATGGGACTAGAGGGACCGTGAACTTCAAGAATAGGAGGAACTTGGGGTGGGGCTATGGGGCTTGTCTCTGTGGGGCCTCCTCAAGCACATGGCAGCAGAGGCAGGTCTGGGGTGCTGACATGCACCTGCTTCTCTGCCCTTACAGTTCCGGGGCCGTGCCAATCTGCATGTATTTGAAGACTGGTGTGGCAGCTCCATCCAGCAGCTCAGGAGCAACCTCCATTTCCCGTTGTACCCCCACGTGAGTGCTTCCTGGATCCCCCTCTCTTCTCTCTAACACCATCTCCACTACTGAACTTCTGTCTTCCTCATCTTTCCTTACCTTTCCCGGTTCACTTTCTTATCTCTTAGACCCTCTTTCCCTCTGCCCACAACATGTCCCTTGTTCCCTTGTCAGAGATTCCCTTTTTTTCTGCTATCATCTGCATCATCAGCTGTAGATACTCATTGTGGTTCACAACGTAGTTACCTACGGCCGCCACATACAGCTGTGCTGGGTTCGCACTGTACAAGTTTACCTGGATAAAGAAGCCAGTGTGAGTGGAAATCTTGCTGCCTTCCAGCATCCCAGTTCCTCCCATTTTACTCCCCTCCAGGGGAGATCTTCATCTCTGAGGGGACTAATTTACTCTTCCCTCTTCTGGGTAACAGTTTCCCTCCCCTTTCTTGGCACAGATCCGCACAACTCTGAGGAAGCTGGCTGTGTCCCCCAAATGGACCAACTATGGGCTCCGCATCTTTGGCTACCTGCACCCCTTCACTGATGGTGAGGCCAGCCTCAAGGTCCTCTCCTCCTATTCCAGAGTTGTGTAGGGGATTCAGGGACCATGAGCCTATAACTGAGAAATCAGTCAGCACTTGGTCACTTAGACCCTCTTAGTCCATCATCAGGGAGAAGGGTCATTGAGTCTGAGCAAGGTCTCACTAGCCTCCCCCCCATCCTACCAGACTGCCACTTCATTCCCTGATTTACAGTATCTGGAGCTAGCTTGCCCCTCTCTCTAAGTCTCCATTATCACGTTGTCTCCCAGGATTTAGAAACTCCCACAAAACAGAGGCAACCAAGCCCAAGGAGAATTAAATCACAAAGACATAAAGATGGCCTCTTTTTGCTAATGTCTTTTTTGCTTTCATCTGGAAACTCTCTCCCCCACTGCCCAGGGAAAATCCAGTTTGCCATTGCTGCAGATGACAACGCAGAATTCTGGCTGAGTCATGACAACCAGGTCTCAGGTCTTCAGCTGCTCGCCAGTGTGGGCAAGGTAAGACCAACTCAGCCCCAGGAGTCCTCCCATCAGCCCCAGAGCCAGTCAGTGAAGAGGCACGTGTGTCCACAAAGAGACTGCCATTACCACCAGGACCTTTGCAGGATAGTTAGGGAGGAAACCCCCTTCCTCTCACCGCTGCCCTTGCCCTCTTTCACAGAGATAAACAGCTGTGGGGAGGAAGAAGGAATCAGAATGGGGCCAGGAAAGGACCCCATTTCTGGACTGGAACTGGGCCCCATGTACCTTTTGTGTTCTATAGACTTAGTACGGTACACAGATTTCCCCTGTGGGCATGAATGTTCTTGCAGGGCTCACCCCTTAACTCTCTTGTGCTTTTCCCTCTCCTCACTCTCATCTTCTTCCCTCCTCTTTCCTTCCCTCACTTTTCTCTTTTTCTTTCTTTGTTTGTCTCTTCACTTACCTCTCCCATCTTTCTATTTTCCTTCCTTCCTACTCCTTCTCTCCCCATGCCTCTAGACTGGAAAGGAATGGACCGCCCCTGGAGAGTTTGGGAAATTTCAGAGTCAAATTTCCAAGCCAGTGAGGTAAGTAGATTCTTCTTAGTGACAAAAACCCTGACTGACCTTCAGTGCTGAGGCCAAACCAAGTTAGAAAGCTCGTTCTCCATGGCACCATCCATCCTGCCTTGTGCCAGGATTGGAGTGCCTGGGCACCCTTGCATTCTATAACAGAAATTTGACTTAGAACCCTCTGGCTCATTCATACCTTATCTATAAAATGAGGAAACAGGTCCAGAGAGGACCTTGTTTGGTGAGAGTCAGACCTGGAGAACAAAACAGATCTCCTTTCTGCCTGTACTAGCCCTCCCTGTTTTCTCCATACCTGGGAATGTCAACAGTGTGAAGTCTTAATGCTGGCTGCCCTGCCTATCCTACAGAAAGTGATGTGTGGTAGAGAGCAAAGAAGGTCCTTGCCAGCCTACTGTGGCTGGGATCTCGTGAATATGCCAAAGAGGGATTTGACCCAACCCAAGATCGCCACCTGGTGGCCAGTGCACACAGGCCGGTGCACGCAGTACACACATATGCGTTGGCTGGGCTGTAACCCTAATGTTGCTAAGTCCACCTTGCAAAGGACCCTTGCCATGGGGATTCAGCATTGCAAATAATGATGGGGACTCTGAAACAAATCGCCTGCATCCATATCCCAACTCTATCACTTACTATCTTGGTGACTGGGCAAGTTAACCAACATTTCTGTGCTTCAGTGTTGTCATCTATAAACAAGAGCTAAATGGGTGTATATAAAGCTCTTAGAGCAGTGTCTAGCCTGGAGTGACAACTCTTCTACTCTTATGCCTGATTCTCCCATGAACCCTGTGAAGTATTTTTTATCATTCCATTTTACAGACGTGAGAGCTAAGGTCAGGTTTTTATAATTGATAGAGTGGGATTGTAACCCAGTGAACGGCAAGTTTCTAGGATTTTAGGAGCAAGGAGAAGTAGACTAAGGGTGTTTGTGGGTGGTGCCTGAGAGGTGGGAGGCATTGTGGTGGGACAGTGATGACCGTGCACGGGAACCTGAACCCATGGCATCTGCTTCCCTGCTCTCTCCTGCCAGCCTGTCAGCTTCACAACGGTACTACTTCGAGGTGCTTCACAAGCAGAACAATGAGGGCACTGATCACGTGGAAGTTGCGGTGAGTGTCCTGCTATTTCTGCTTGTCCTCTCCCCTGTTGCAGGAGCCCTGTTAGAAACCCAGACCACCCACAACCTTCCACACCCACCCTCTCTCCTCTTCTAGTGGCGTCGGAATGACCCTGGAGCTAGGTTCACCATCATCGACTCCCTTTCCCTGTCTCTCTTCACAAGTGAGTAGGCTCTGTGCCCAACCCAGACAAGGGGAGGCAGTGTCACGTATGGAATTTAGCCCAGTGAGGGAGTTTGGTGAGGGGAGGCGTGCAAGGGATGGAGATGAAAGCCCTGGCTGCTCAGAACATGGGAAGGGGTGGGGGTCCAGAGCAAAGAGCCTAAAGGGACCTTAACAAACTCTTGAGGGTCAGTGACCCCTTTGAGAATCTGCTGAAAACTCCCTGAACCCTTGCCTCAGAAAGTGCCCTTGTTCACCCACATGTGATATGTGCACAATTCAAAGGGATTCGGAAGCTGGGCACGGTGGCTCGTGTCTGTAAGCTTCAGCCTATGAAGTGGCCGGGGCTAGGGATCACGGTTCAAGTCCCGTCAGGGGCCTGTAGCGAGACCTAGTTCCAAAAAATAGCTGGGTGTGGTGGATCCCAGCTACCTGGGAAGCTGAGGCTGGGGATTGCTTGAGTCTGTGGTTCCATGGGCCAAAATAGCGAGGCCTAGTCTCAAAAAAATAAAAATAAAAATAAAAAAAAAAAGGGGATTTGGAGATCTTGAGGTTCACTCCTGATTCAAACCCTCTGAGTGAAGATAAGCTTTATTTTACTGGAGAAGAAGCCACACATCTTGCATGGCCAGCGGAGAGGAAATTTTCTCACCTGCTTTGAATTTGCAGTAAACAGCTTTTCAGCTGTACTGTTCACTGCTTGTGATTTCCTCAGCAAGACTCCCTTATGGAGGCCCCACTGAGAAATCACCATCTGTAGGCTTCCTGGGCAGATAGGGGCCATGTGGGCCCAGGTGTTGGAAGAGGAGGCAGGACCCAAATCCCCAAGGAGAAATGGAAGAGTGAGTGCTTCGAGGAGACTGGCGCTAGAGTGGGTGGCGTGTGTGTGAGGACAGGATCACCAGCTCTCACAGGAGGATGGCTTGTGGAAAGGGCAGCTTGGTGGGAAATGGTTCTCTGTGACCAGAGCAAGAGGCCACACATTTTAAGGCCGAAGGGAAGGCTGTGAGCTGCCAGGATGGTGAGAGAGGAAGGAGGAAGAGATGGAATCCACAATTTGAATGTAAGCCATGGAGAAAGAGGCCCAAAGGTCAGGAGCCAGGAAGTAATGGAGATCTCTGTCTTTAGCTGAAGACAAATGAACCCAGGAGACAGAGAGTAAAGTCAGGGCTGGTAGGAAAGGGAAGAAGTCGGTGCTATAGGCTGGAGGGGAATGCTGGAGTAGGAGAAGGGCCAGGGCTGCAGGGGCCATGAGATACAAGTTGGTCCTCCTGTCCATGTTGATTTTTCGGCTTGAGAGGTAACCGACCTGAGGCCGACACCAGACTGCCTAGCTTCCAACTTGACTTTGCCGCATAGCACGTGTGTCATCTCTAGCAAATGACTTGGTGCCTCTGCCAAAGTTCCCTATAAAATAGAAGTAACGATGGTGGATAAGCTATATGGCAGTCAGGAAGAGTCAGTGGGTTAATATTTATAAGGTGCTTGGAACCGTGCCTGGCTTGTTATTTAGTAAGTGCTCCGTAAGTATTTGCTAGATAAATTCAACATCATGACAAGTTTCCAGCGGTACTAAAATATTTTCGTATGGTAAATGAGTTCGCAGGGATTTACAGCATCTTCTGCTGCTGACCTCCCTAACCAACACCTGTGGAATTGCACCCTCCCCATGATTGCACACATCTGGGCCCAGTGGGCATGCACATGTGTAAGTGTGCACACCCGGGCTTAGGAGGCAGGGGTGGGGTGGGGAAGGGTGGCTTCACCCTGGGCAAAGGGGGCTCCAATTGCTGTTTCCCCTGCTCACTATTAAAAACCCTGTGAAGATGATGCCAAGGCCTTGCTCCAGAATACTCTTTTGAGCTGTTAGAACCAATGTTGAACCTACCTGGACTGGGACAGTTACGAAACAGTTTTTCAATTCATACAAAAATGTGGTGTGTACTAACTGTGGGGTGGCGGGAATAGAGGGGGTTATAAGGAGATAAATAGCTAAAGTTACAGGTTGGGGGACAGGGTTAGAGGAAAGAGGGGTGGAGCTCATCCAAACCAGTACTGGAGGGATTCAGAAGCCTTGGCTGAGCCTCTTCCCTGGCCCCTTGAAAAGGCAGGGACCTAGGCTCTGGGCTGGGTTGCTCCGGGACGCACAGGTGCCCTCTGTTTTTGCCTCTGGGGCCCAGATGAGACAGTTCTGCGGATGGATGAGGTGGGCCACATCCCACAGACGGCAGCCAGCCATGTAGGCTCCCCCGACTCTCCTCCAGGGGATGAGCAGCCCCCCGCTGACATGCTGCGGCCTGATCCTCGAGACACCCTCTATCGAGGTAAGGCCTCAGCCACCCGCCCATCATCTAGTCTGATGACAGTACGCCTCCTGGTCTGTGTGTGCTGATGGAGGAGGCTCAGACTCACCCATTCTACCTCAAAATCCCAAAAGTCAGAGGAAGCTTTTTCTTTTGTGGTGAAAAGTAACATGCATCAGAAATCTAAAGTACAGAAATCTACTATACAATTTCACAGCTGCACAAATTATTACAGAACCAGCATCTGTTGATGAAATATCATATAATCTAAAAGCTAAAACTAGAGCCCTCCCCACCATTCCCCTCCCTGTGAACCCTCCACAGTCACAAATAGTGTAGTTCCTGACTGGATCTCCGCTCATCATCCAGTGAGAGAATATGGGCCTACGAAGGTGTCAGTCAAACTCTTGGGAGTGTTTACATTTTATTTAAAGACAAAGCTCCCTCCACCCCTGCCTCCCCCCCCCCCCCAAGTGACTGGAAAGGAATTCCATTAGTGACAAGACAAAGGGTGAGGCTTTGTGCCATGCAGAAGTTTCCAGACTTTTATGGAGCTGCATCTCAGAGCCTTCCCAGAGCCTATGGTCTGGCCTTCTGCCACCAGGGTGCGCCCCAAGACGCAGGTGACTACAGACAGCCAGGGCAGAGGACCTACCCTCACCCTGGTCCCTTTTACGTTCTCAGTGCCTCTGATCCCCAAGTCTCATCTCCGCCACGTTCTGCCTGACTGTCCCTACAAGCCCAGCTACCTGGTGGATGGGCTCCCCCTGCAGCGCTACCAAGGGCTCCGGTTTGTAAGTCCTGGGCCTGGGTACTGGTGGCAGTAGTGAGAGAGGGCTTATTTCCTATGGCTGGATGGCAGGGGCCAAATATACTCCCCGCTCTTCCATATACCAGCAGACAGGTGGCTTACCGGCCCCTGGGCTGGGAGACCTTGCATTCTAGGTTGCCTCTGAGCAGGGGGGTGGGGTTGGGGGGTGGGGGTGGGGTACTGGCCTGTGGCACCTGAGGTTGGACATCTGTCTTAGGAAGCCCTTCAAGAGCAACTTGGCCACAGTGGCTGTGGAAGGGTGGACTGGCCTGCGGTCTCCCATCTCCTCTGCTCTGAGGGTCACACAGTCTGTCCTGTCTGGGTCAGTCCTCCCAGTGGATCAGCCAGCAGTATTTAATATACTCGTAGATAAGGCATGAGGGGAAAATGAGCTCAGAAGCCTGTAGCTGCATAGAAACCAGAGAGGCAGAGAGGATACTCTATACCCAGATCAGGGGATGATTACTAGTGCTGGAGGTGGGAAGAGAGTGGTCAGGCCTCCAGAAGGTCAGAGAGTATCATTGCGAAGGGTTCTCGTGGTTTTAGGATTGAGCTGTTTTTGTGGGGTACCGCAAGCAGTACAGAAAATAATAAGGGGGGGGGGCGCTGGGCTGTTCCAGGGTTGTGGGAGATTTTAGGTAAAGGTTTGACAGTTATAGGAAAGGATGGTCCTGGCTGCTGGGGGTGAGCTGGAGCTGGAGGTCAGGGCCTTGAGGAGCTTGACTCAGCACTTATATTTGTTCCAGAAAGCCCAGGAGAGGAGGCAGAAGAAGTGGAAAGGAATCTCAGTCTCAAAACAAATATTTCTTTGAGAGCTCTAGGCAGTCCTTCTCTCCCCACCCAGGGCAGATCCCTGGGAACTCTGAGTGACTCTAGCCAGGGGTAGGCTTTACTCTGGCTTGCTGAATTCTTCTAAGGTTCTGTCCCCTTATTCCTGTTGCTGCTTTATTTATTTCCAGGTTCATCTGTCCTTCGTTTATCCCAATGACTACACACGCCTGAGCCACATGGAGACCCATAACAAATGCTTCTACCAGGAAAGCACCTACTACCAGGACAGGTGAGTGACACTGGCTGGGGCAAGAAAGGGCCTTTACAGAAGGGCTCTGGGAGTAGGAGGGCTGCCTGAATTGGGATGGCTGTGGTGCCCTAGCAGCCCAAGAAATCTCTGCTCTTCCTGGGCATTTCTTCTCTTATTCTCACGTACACACACACACACACACACACACACACATACACACACACATGCATGCATGCATGCTCTCAGTGCACGCATACACACGTGCACTGACCCTCTCAAGCTTCCTTCCCCCACTATCCACTCTGGTTCTGGGCTTGCCTCTAAGCCACCACTGGGACTTCCAGCAGAGCCTCATGCAACAGTCTACAGGGCACTGCATGCCAGTCTCTCCTCCCTTCCTCCCACAGGTTCAGCTTTCAGGAGTATATCAAGATTGACCAGCCAGAGAAGCAGGGGCCAGAGCAACCAGGTACAGAATGACAGCTGAGGCTTCCAGGTCAGGCTGGGAGGGGTGGACATGGTCTCTTGCTAGAGGCCTTTCAGATCATGCCAGTCTGCTGCCAAGGAACTTAAATTCCAAATCACATAGTCCCTCACCCATCCCAGGGCAGCAAAGAGCAGTATTTCCAGTGCCTCCATTTCAAGGTACATGTAGAAAATGACAATCAACTGTGTGCTGGGGTCAGTTTGAGGAGCCTCTGGAACTGCCAGAGGCCACTCTTTCCCTGGCACATCCTTTGGGGAGTCTGCTGTTGAGAAGCACTGTCCTGACCTCTCTTCTTTAGGGACTAGGGTGTTACTAGGGTCATTGTTGGGTCTTTTTTTTTTTTTTTAAGAGACTAGGTCTCACTATGTTGCCCAGGGTAGTCTCGATCCCATGGACTCAAGTGATCCCCAGCCTCAATCTCCCAGGTAGCTGGGATTACAGGCATCCGCCACTGCACCCGGCTGCTTTTTCGAGACCAGGTCTTGCTATGTTGCCTGGGGTAGTCTCAAAACCACAAACTCAAACTATCCCTGGACTCTTGCCCCCCAGCACTTGGATTATAGGCACGCACCACTACGCCTGGTCTTCATTTGTTGGGTCCTTAAGTGGGCCGGCCACCTGCCAGGTGTCTTATGTTACCTGGTTCACAACAGCCCAACAGGAGGTAAAGAAATTGGGGTTAACTGAGGCTGAATCACTTGCCAAGGTCTCACAATAAATAAGTGGCAATAAATTGGGTACAACTCTCAGGGGATCCTCAGCTATCTTGTATGACTTGTTGGAGAGAAGTTGAAAACCCTAATGTGAGGAATGTTTATTTTTCACAATAGGTTTTGAGGAAGTCCTAGAAGAATCCCAGTATGGAGAAATGGCAGAGGAGATCCCGGCCTCTGATGACCAGAACTCCAGGATGCCTAAAGGAAAGCAAGTGCCTCCCTCCACCCCTGGGCAGGACGTCACTGACTACCGCCTCCAACGTCTGCGGAAACTGCTGGCTGAGCCCCGGGAGAGTCTGCGGGCACCCATCTCTAAGCACACCTCAGCAGCTCCCTTCCCAGTGAGGACCAGCATCCTCCCAGCCCAGCAGCCAGCGAGCAGGGAGAGAAAGCCCAGCCCTGAGCCCAGCCCAGAGCCACCTCGTTCTGACCAGTCACCCACAGGGCATGTGGCAGGGAAACTGCCTCAAATAAAGAAGCCCAGGCCCACTGATGACAGCTCCAGGAAGACGCTAGGACAGTCCCAGTGGCTGAATCAAGTCGAGTCATACATTGCAGAGCAAAAAAGGGGTGACAGGATGGAGCCTCTGATCCCTGGGAAGGGCTGGCAGGGGGAGGAGGAGGTGGTAACACCTATAGGTCAAGAAGGACAAGTGGAGGCAGAGGAAGATGGGGAGGAAGAGGAAGAGGATGTGAGTGAGGTGTTCGAGTACGTGCCCATGTTTGACCCTGTGGTAAACTGGGACCAGACCTTCAGTGCCCAGAACCTGGACTTCCAAGCCCTGCGAACAGACTGGATTGATCTGAATTGTAACACATCTGGCAACCTGCTGCTCCCAGAGCAGGAGGCCCTGGAGGTCACCCGGGTCTTCTTGAAGAAGCTCAACCAGAAGAGCCGGGGGTAAGGTAAAGGGCTCTCCTGGGGCCGGGCTGGGAGGGGACTGGGGGCCAGACTCCTGGCAGAGATCAGTGCTGGTAGTCCTGCCCCTGGAGGTGACCTGGAGCAGTCAGGTCTTTGTCCCACCATCAGGCAACATCATGCAATTCCTGGTGCCCGGCCCAGGCACTGGAAGGCTTGACAGCTATGGCTCCCACAAGGACAGGGCTTGATACAGAGACACAGCAGGCAAAGTTAGACCTGGGGTGGGCTGCAAGGACTAGGGCAGTAGGCATGGCTTGAGGTCTTCGGCATTCATTCATTCATTCATTCATTCAATCAATTTTTTTTCGATTGAGATAAAAACACCCCCAGCATTTAATTCACCATTGTAGAGGACAATTCAGTGACCTTTAAGTATATCATCAATGTTATATGACAATCACCATTTTTAAAAGAAGCCCTGAAGTTGAGAGTAGTTACTTCCAATTCCTCTTCCTGATCCCTGCAACCCCTACTCTCCCTCTAGATGTACCTGTTCTAGACCTCTCATGTACATGGAATTCTATAATGTGACCTTTTATGCCTGACTTATTTCACTGCGCAAAGCAATTTCGAGGCCAACTATGTGATGCCATTGTGTGTAAGGGTTTCATTCCTTCGAGTTGCTGCCTAATTTCCTTCTTGTAATGCACCACATTTTGTGTCACCATTCATTAGCTGATTAACATGTGGTGCTGGCACTTTTGATGACAGTGCTGCTAGAAACATATGTGTACAAGTGTTTCATGAATATCTTTGCAGTTCTTTTGGTTGTATACCTAGGAGTACAATTGCTGGGTCCTCTGAAGACTACATTTACCGTTTTGAGGACTTTATCAGTTTCTTCTTCAAATTGACACCCTTGTAAATACTTTCATTTATTTATTTGTTTGTTTACTTTTGAGACTAGGTCTCGTGATTTTTGCCCGTGGAACCGCACGCTCACATTGCCCGTGGCACCACGGGCTCAAGCAATCCCCAGGTAGCTGGGATTACAGGCATACACCACCACGCCCAGTTATTTTGGGGGACTAGGTCTCACTGTGTTGCCCTGGGTGGGACTCAAACCACAATCCACAGACCCCACCGCGACTCCATAAGCGGTTACTTACAGGCACACGCCACCATGCCCAGCAATGCTTGTATTTAAAAAAAAAACAAACAAAAAAAAACACCAAAACAACACATGATGGTTTTGATTGCATTTCCCTGGTGATTAACAATGTCAAACCAACTAATTGGCACCTTAATCCATTGTGCCCAGCGGATTGCACAGAATATCTTATCAGTGAGGGTCAGTTTCCGAAGAAGTCTTTCACCTTACCTACTTAGGCTCTTGGAGCTAAGAAAGACTTGCAAGATTGTCCAATTGAGTGGGTACATTTGTGAAGACACTGGGCAGGCCACACACATCATCCAGAGGCAGAGCTAGGACATCTGAGTCTCCTCCCAGCCTGTTCCACACCTGGCATCCCTACGGCGTGGGGAGGAACCACTCAAACCCCCCTGCTCTTTCCGCCTTAGGAGGTACCAGCTGCAGCGCATTGTGAATGTGGAAAAGCGTCAAGACCAGCTCCGTGGGGGTCGCTACTTCCTGGAGCTTGAGCTGCTGGAACACGGAAAGCGCCTGGTGAGGCTCTCTGAGTACGTGTCCACACGAGGCTGGCAGGGCATCGATTCAGCTGGTGGGGAAGAGACTGAGGCCCGGAACCTGCAGGGCCTGCTTTGGGATCGACACAGTCGGCGGAGACATGTCCTGAGTGCCCGGAGCCCGGAGCCCAAGCTGTGCTGGCCCCAGGGCTTCTCCTGGAATCACCGAGCCGTGGTGCACTTCATCGTGCCTGGTGAGCCTTACACGGAGCCCAGGTCCGGGGAGCAGAGCTGGTCCTGCCCCTCATCCCAAGCACCCAGGCTTCCGCTCATGGATTTGGTTTCCCAAAGACAGAGCTCTGCCACCAATTTGTGGAGACACTGAAAGACTCACAAATGAAGAGTCCCAGGTCTGAGGTTACACAGGTTGGGGCGTGGGCTCTGGGAGCAGAGGCTGACCTGTCTGCGGATGCTCTTTCTGTTGATCCAGGTTTGGGGGGGGGTGGGGAGGGTGTGATCTTCAACCAGCGAGTCTGCTGCAGTGTAGAACCGGGCTAGGGAAAGAAGACAGGGAGGGTTAGCAGGTTTTTATCATGAGAAAGGAGAGCTTGTCACCAACAGGAGTGGCCCATGGGGTCAGAATGGAAGTAAAGGCAATAACCAGATGGACAGATAACAAGGTTGGAAGGTCAGCCCAGGAGGGTTCCCAGAGAGAACGAATGGTGAGCCAGCCCTCGGCCTACCTCGGGGCCCTGCAGGAGGGTGCTGGGTGCCAAGGCCCCTCTGACCACTGAGCTCTCCTGGCTGTGCTGCTCTGTGATGGTCACCCATAGTTACCGTCTCCCCTTACGCAGTGGTCAGTGGAACTCCTGACCACCTGGGAGTTGGAGAAGCCCATCTTTGCCCTCTCTCTGCTTCTTTTTCCCTGTCTGTCCCTCCCGGATAGTAAAGAACCAGGCTCGCTGGGTACAGCAGTTCATCAGAGACATGGAAAAGCTGTTCCAGACTACTGGAGACCCGCAGTTCAATGTCATCATCACTGACTACAGCAGCGAGGACATGGATGTTGAGATGGCCCTGAAGGGGTCCAAGCTGAGAAGGTGAGGAGATGCCTGCCTGGGCCACCTCTCTCCTGAGTTCCTAGAGCTGCTGGGATGGGAGCAGAGCCAGGAGTACCACCTCTCCCCCAATTTTATCTGCTGTCATCCCGTCCCAGGAGCACAGGTTGTCTCTGCTCTGCATGCTGACTTCCTCCAAGGGTCCCCTGTAGTGAGTGCTGGGACTCAGTCTACTCTCCTCTCCCTGCAGCTACCAGTACCTGAAGCTAAGTGGAAACTTTGAGCGCTCTGCTGGGCTTCAGGCTGGCATAGACCTGGTGAAGGTAAGTGGGTAAGTGGGTAGAGAAGGACCTGGGAGATATGACTTGCGATGACTGGTGGGAAAGGGACCTTGGGGATGAGAAAGACAGCTCCTGGGGAGGAAGGGCGTGAGGACAAGAGGGGGGAGGGCAGCTGCTGTACTGCAGGGCCAGTGCCAGAATGGAACTAAGCAAATGACAGTAGAACCTTTGTCCAGGGTCCCCGAGTTCGCCAAGAGTGGGGTAAAGTGTCGTAATTGTGGAGATCTTCACAGCTGTGTGTCTGTGGGTTGTTCAAATGCGGGGTGGGGCAGGGTGGGGGGGGAGGCTGAGGATTGTGCCAGAACTCCTGGCCCAGTGTGGAGATTCTGCTGACTCTCTCCCCAGGACCCGCACAGCATCATCTTCCTCTGTGACCTCCACATCCACTTCCCAGCTGGAATCATCGATACCATCCGAAAGCACTGTGTGGAGGGCAAGATGGCCTTTGCCCCCATGGTCATGAGGCTGCATTGTGGGGCTACTCCCCACTGGCCTGAGGGTGAGTCTGGCCCTGGGCTACGGAGGCTGGGAAGGAGCTCTCTGGCTTTGATTCTTAACCCAACAGCCAGAGGCAGTCAGGTGTAAAATGACAGAAGCTCTTCCTACCCCTGCCCCCCTGCTGCCTTTGCTCACCTGGACAGTCCACCCAAGGCCCTTGCGGAGGCCTGTGCCACAGTGGTGATAACCTGCTCCAGCCCCATCTTCTCCCTCATGCATTCATCACACACTTATGTGCCAGGCTCAGCCTGATGAGGCTGGAAAGATGGAAAGAGAGGGCAATAGATAAGGAAACCAACATCAACTGTGGTCAGGGCCTGCTTTAGGGCTGTCACTGGCCTCTGGCCACTCTCTGGCAGGACTGCTGCTTTCCCTGGATCCTGAACTTAATTCAGGGGGCTTCCCCTCAAAACAGTCACCAAACAAACCAATTTCAGTCCCCACCTCCCCCTACCTCCACCCCTCCCCTTAGAAGACACTCTGGGAAGGCAGACCTGAAGCTTTCTTCATATTCCTTCCTCCTGGCCTCCGGTTCATCTCACCTGAGGCCTCTTGTCTGCCCACAGGCTACTGGGAAGTCAATGGGTTTGGACTGCTTGGCATCTTCAAGTCAGACCTGGACAGGATCGGGGGCATGAACACCAAGGAATTCCGAGACCGCTGGGGAGGGGAAGACTGGGAACTGCTGGACAGGTGACTGTGCAGGGGGCATCTGAGTGGTCTGCTGGAATTCCATCCTGTCAGGTGTCTGGGCAGAGAACAGGGCTCCATCAGCCTGGGCCTGGGCCCTCTAGACAGCATGGTCCTACTACATACAGGTAAAGAACACTGGCCTTGGAGGTGGCTCAGCTACTGACTGGGGGGTCAAATGACTTAACCTCACTGAGACTCAGTTTCCAGATCTGGAGAGGAGGTGGTACTGCCTCTGTGTCACAGGACTGGCATGGAAATGAAGAAGGTGCTTGGTAAACTGTTGGGGGGAAAGCAAAAACTGTTGAAGCTGTATAAATGCGAATGACAGTGTTCGCAGTACCAAACAAGGCGCTAGGGGAAAATCTGGCTGCATCCACCCACACTGGATCCGTAGCTCTCTCTTTACCTCTACAGCTGCCTAGGCTGCAGGCTGATGCTGTGGGGATGAATGAGGGAGATACATGTGGAATTAGGAAAGACTGCTGGACCAGCAAAAGACAGTGGAGGTCATAAAAGGGCAATAAGATATCTAGGAGGTTCTAGAAAACCCAGGGAAAAAGGGAGTTTGGGGCAGGAGGAAATGTCAGAGAATGAGGAAGTGGTGCCAGCTGCCTGCTTGGCCATTGGAGAGGTTAGAGGGACGGTAGCAGGGTGCAAGGTTGGGCAGGGGTATTGCAGCAGTGGGTATTGCAGAAGATGTGGGTGATAAGGAGGTGGAGGCTGACTTAGTATAAGGTTCCTTCAAGAAATGTGAAGCCAACCGAAGGAGCTAGAAAGAGCATGTGCCATGAGATTTGAGCTGACGGGGTGAGGTCAAAAGGAAGGGGAAATCTAAGAGAGAAAGCGTATAATTGCTGGAATTGTGTCCAGCGAGGTAGACAGGACCAGGAGCTTCAAGGGAGTGGGGACCTTGACAAGGAAGAGATGCCTTTGTTCCTGAGAGGCAGGGCAACTTGCGGCTACCAGTCATTGTGAGTCTGTAAGCAGCAAGTGATTTACATCCCCTGCTTATTTACCCCTCCCCCAAATTCTGTGGAACGTTATTGTCTCCATTTTCTAGATGGAGAAACTGAGTCTCAAAGAGAAGTTAGTAACTTGCCCCCAAATCATACAACCAGTGTCAGACTTAACCACATTTGTTGATATTTTTTTCCTGGGAGGGAAGAAAGAAGAGAATACTGATACAACACTGAGAGAATTTCAGTGCAAAGAGAGGTACTGAGAGAGCACATATTAGACAACCCTGCTTTCATAAGTCTAGATCAAAGTGGGTCCTGGGGCAGATGGAGGGCTGGCCCACTGGTCCCCTCCACACTGGACCTTCTTGCTGGTTCAGGACTCCAGCTCAGTTCTTAACCCTTCTTTCTCTGACACCCCACAAGAAAGAAACTACAGGCTGGGCACGGTGGCTCATGCCTGTAAGCTTCAGCCTATGAAGCGACCGGGCCTAGGGATCGCGGTTCAAGTCCTGCCTGGGGCCCGTAGTGAGACCTAGTTCCAAAAAAATAGCTGGGCGTGGTGGTGCGTGCCTGTAATCCCAGCTATCTGGGAAGCTGAGGCTGGATATTACTTGAGTCTGTGGTACCCTGGGCAACGAGAGCCTGCGGTTCCACGGGCAAAAATAGCGAGACCTAATCTCAAAAAAAAGAAAGAAAGAAACTACAAATTCAAATGACTTCCAGTCTGCTGGAAATACAGGTCTCCCTGGGGCCATACATGTACAATGGAGTGGGGTGGGACTGGGCACCAGGTCTGCTTGGCCCTGTGCCTCTATCAGAACTGCCATGTGGTGACCCCTGTGGGCCGAACTCTAGCTGTCAGGCACTTAGTATATGGGGCCATCTTGAGCACTGATATCCTCTGTCTCTGTTTTTACTGCTACCCAGTGCAGTACAAAAGGGCACTAAAACTGATCAACAAGAAAGATCAATATCTAAACCAGTCACTGAGTTCTTCCATCATGTGCACAATTGCAAGACCACAATTGCAAGTTCTGGGAACAACAATAACCAGATTTATTAAAAGAAAAAAAAAAAACAAGGAGAAATAAAGAGTCATTGAGACTACAGTGGTCAGTTGTCTTACCCCAGTTATTGTCCGGTCTTAAAGCCCCAGACAAAAGGCCATTCTCAAAATGGCATCTTCTGTATCCTGAACAAAAGGCCAAGAAGGCAAGGCATCTCAACAGCTTCCACCTATCCCTGTCTCCGGGAGGTCCAAATTCCAGTTTCCAGTGGGTTCACCTCCCACTTCCCTGGGAGGTCCACAGATTCTGTTTCCAACAAGTTTACCTCTCTTTCTGAGAGGTGCACGATTCCAAGTTTGCTAACAAAGGCCTGTACTTGAGTTTTTAGCTACTTTCTCCTCTTCCCCAGGACGGCCAAATCCCAGGGTGGCCAATCTCCAAGATGGATGTCCTTTGGGAATGAACCCTGGAAAAATGACCTTTCTGGGCCAAAGCCCAAAATAGCACACTCTGGCTGGAAAATGGTCTGAAAATAGTCTCTCTCTCTCTCTCTCTCTCTCTCTCTCTCTCTCTCTCTCTCTCTCTCTCTCTCTCCTCTCCCTTTTTCTCTTTTCCTCTACCCCCCACTCTTCCACCCCTATAGAGGTCTCCACCCCCTTGGATTCTCTCTGACCCTCAGGGCATGTCTCATCTGGTGCTGTTTCTCCTTACCTGGCCCCTTCCCAGGGGGCACCACCTATCACGGATTTTGGCTTTGGTCTTGGCCTTTCAGCCCCCACTTGTCACCCCCACCCCCACCCCCCAGTGTCTATTTATCTTCTGTGTAGAGACTAGCCAGCTGAGGTTTGAGGGACATGGCTTACCTGATAAGCAGCTGGAACTCCTCTAGCTTCAGGCTAGAAGCCCACACCTGCCTCACCTCCACCCCTGCCCTGCTCATAATGAACGAGCAAGACAGGAGGCAGAGGTGAGGGTGGGTTCCTCAGTTGCTGATCCTGCCTCTTCCTCTACAGGATCCTTCAAGCTGGCCTGGAAGTAGAACGTCTCTCCCTCAGGAATTTCTTCCATCACTTTCATTCCAAGAGGGGCATGTGGAACCGCCGCCAGATGAAGATGCGGTGACCACCGGTGTGGCTCACTGGACTGACCACTTCCTGCTCCTTGACGTGCAGCTGCTCTCAGTGCTCCTGCTCACTTCTGGAGGAGGAGAGGGAAGGGAGCAGAAGCCTGCTGGGCCCCCGAAGCTCAGAAAAACACCCCCACTCCACTGGGAACCATCCCCCCACGGAGCCCTTGCCACCCTTGGGCCTTCGGGGGAGGGCTTTGCAAGGGGGCCGCTCACGCACAGTGGACAGAGACTGGAAACTCCCAGGAAGGGCAGCAGTCAGGTCCAGGGAAGAAAGACCTGCTTGCGTGGTACCAGCCTTATCCATGAAGATGCATTATGGCATCCACCCAGTGCCTCCTACGGGAAGCAGAGACCAGGAACTGGAAACTTCAATTGGACATACTTTATTGGGGTTTTTATTTTTTTTAACAGAAAGTCAAATCTGTAACAGTCTAGAGCCAGCATTGACTGTGAGAGGGTTTGCATTTAGGGGGTATTCCCGTCTGCGGACCTCACACCCCTTCCTGCATAGAGGTGTGGCCCCTTGTCCTTGACTGGCAGCTGATTAATAACCAGAAGGGCCGACCCATGCAGAACAGCCCCAGCTCTACCCCAGGCTGTGCCTTCCAGAGACACATTTCCCCCAGGTAGCCACCCACCAGCTGGCCACCAATTAGGGCATTAACTCTACCCTTCAAGCATTGCTCACTCCAGACCAGAAGCCCAGAGCTGGCATGTTCTGGGTGCCATAGTGGGGGTGTGAGAGAGGGGATGTGGGTCAGTGGGCTCATCGTCCCCAGTGTTTGGCAGCTAGGTTGAGCAGAGCAGGTGAGGAGGTGGCAGGGAAGATAAGCCCCTTGCCCCTCCCAGTTCCTCTGTAAGCGGAAGCTTAGGGAGAATCGGAAGCAGAAGAACTTAGATAAGAAGAGGGGGTAGTGTCTAGCAGGAAGAATGAAAAGGGAAGTGGAAGATTTGAAGCCTCCTCGCAGACTGGCTTCCCCAGAGGCTTGCCAGCTGCCCAGCCTTGAGTGGAAGAATGGGCGTGGGTGACCCAGGGACCAGGGTCAGAAGAGGGCAAGAGGCCAGGTTTGGGGAGGTGAGGGCATCGCTCCAATACATCTCTCAAGTGGAATAGGAGCCAGGGAGTGGGAGGAACTGGAAAGTGAAGCCATTTCAGGGAACCCTTCCCTCTGTAGTCCACTGCCATGCTCTGTCACCTGACGATCACATACTTATCTTGCACTAACACCCCTAGGTGCCTTGTGGTTGGGGATTTCCCTATTGTTGCTGCTGCCTCTGCTGCTGCTGCTGAGTTCACTAATGGTGCATTGGACACTGGGTCTTGGAGTCCAGTGTCTTTTTAGGGTGGTGAGCACAGGGCCCCCTGCTGTGAGGAAGGGTTTAGGGAGGTACAGCAGGGCCCAGGATATGCCTGTCAGCTGATCCTAAAACCCCATGTTGTAGCAGAGTCCAACCCAGAGCTGCAGGTCTACCTGGGAGCCCTGCATTCATAAGCATAAGCTTGATATATGGGAGAATGGAGCCTGTTGAGACCCTCCTGGCGCTTGGAGAGACACCCTGCCTCCTCTAAGGAATAGGGACGGACAGAGACTTCAGTGAACAGGTTGTGGCTTATAGATGCCATCACTGCCCTTGGGTTATGACTTTATGGCCCCTGTCTTTGGGAAAGGGCTGGGACAGGGGCTCTGTTGACTGCCAGGAAAGAAGAAATCAGGTTTCTTTCTGGGGCCACTGCCACCCTTGGGCATCTCAAAGGTGGCTTGAGCCAGTCCACAACCTTCCTGCTTCTCTTGTGAGCCAGAGCCTCCCCGGCCTGCCTGTCCTGCCCCCCACCTCCTGCCCTAGCCAGTGCCTTTTGTTTGATGTCTGTTACCTCCACACCATCTGCCTTAGGGGGGGAGGCCTGGCAAGTCCCCAACATTGTCGGGAAATGTCTTGGGTGGTGGGAGGGTCTGGATGGGGGAGGGAGGTAAATACAGCATCTTCTTAGAAAACAATGTGGCTCTGCTTCCTGTTGCCTGCCCATGGTGGGAGAAGGTTGGTTGCAGGGACCATCTCCCTGCTGTGGAGCCTCTGGTGGATGTGCCCAGGACCTCCTCATACCACCTCTACCACTTTCCACCAGCATGGTGCCTGCATGAGGGATGGGCTGACTCGGGAGTGGGAGGGGAGGTTTCTGTGTGTGGCACGCACCTGCTGGCAGGGCGTTTCAATGCCTTCGGTTGAGAAGACTGGTAGAGGCCGGGCACGGTGGCTCGTGCCTGTAAGCTTCAGCCTATGAAGCGGCCGGGGCTAGGGATCGCGGTTCGAGTCCCGCCTGGGGCCCATAGCGAGACCTAGTTCCAAAAAAATAACTGGGCGTGGTGGTGCGTGCCTATAATCCCAGTTACCTGGAAAGCTGAGGCTGGGGATTGCTTGAGTCTGTGGTACCCTGGGGCAACGAGAGCCTGTGGTTCCACGGGCAAAAATAATGAGACCTAGTCTCAAAAGAAAAGGCTGGTGGACTCCGGGGTGAAGAAGGCTAGGGATAGAGCGGACTGGCTGGTGAGCAGTGGGTAGAGCCAAGGTGTGCCTAGTTGTAATACAGTAGACAGTGTAAATATTGTTTCTGTTTGAACTGCTTTACAGGTACAGCTTTACCTCCCTAGTTATATTTGGCCTAGTCAAAGATCAACAGTAGTTTGTATTCCTTAGACACATGCCTACGAGGAGGTGCTGATGGGAAAGCAAGAATAGGTTTATAATAGTTTCTCAAAAGCAGGATTGGCCACACCTGCGTCAGTCCAGAGCCGACTGATCTGCTATTCCAGCAGATGGTCATTAGTCCCAGGCATGCGAGCTGACTCAGCTTGGGCCCCAGAGGAGGGAGTATTTCAAAGCCTTTTCTCTCTCCAGGCTTGGGCTATGCCCCTTTGCACCCTTTGCAGGACACAGCTGGAAAGGGCATCCAGAGACCAGATGGCATTGAACTGGCATCCAGAGTTCAGCCTGGATGCTTGAGCCTTCACAACTGAGACATAAAGGCTGACTCACACTGGGTTTGCAGAAACCTTTATAGATAGAAATCATTCCATTTTACAGAAAGGGGAAACTGGTCTGGAGCAGAGGGGTTGGGTGAGGAGGACATTAGCTTCCGGGGTGGCACACTGGGCCTTTGTTGGACTCGCCTCAGGTGCAGGTGCTCCCAGGAAGAAGGGTTGGCAGTCCCAGATCAGAGCTCCAGCTTCCAGACTAAGATGGAACTCCCTGAGCACAGCAAACTGACATCTTCACTCAGGTGCTTTGGGGAGGGTGCATGGCATCTATACTTTGCTCTTTGGAGCTCAAACCAGGGACATGGAAAGTGCCCATCAGCCTGGCAGGTCAGGGAGGGAAGAGGCAAAAGCAGTTCACATCTAGCACCTGTTGGGAAAGCAGAGGAGAGGCCGTGAGGAGGGCCAGCCTAGTGCATATTCCCAGCACAGATCAAATTCCGCAGACTCAGCAGAATCCCCCCATGATTTAGTTGATGCTGCTGCTGGCCCATGGGCCACCATTTGAGTTGCGAGGACAGCTACTGGTCACCAAGGAGAAATCCCACATCTCCATTTCCCCCTTACCAGAGAGGCAGGGCCAACCACTAAGCTCTTGTACAGGTCGGCACAGGCCCTCCCACCCCTTTCCAGCTGTAGAAAAACCAGCCTCCGGACAGAAGGGGAATGCCCCATTCACAGAGCCTGTTGTGCTGGGAAGACTTTTCTGAGTCCCAATCCAAGACCCTCTCCTTGCTCCAGATCTACAACCTTCCCCTTTTGCTTAACAAGAATCTTTTAACAACTCCCCGGGGGGGGGGGGGGGTGCCTGTAAGCTTCAGCCTATGAAGTGGCCAGGGCCAGGGATCGTGGTTCGAGTCCCGCCTGGGGCCTGTAGTGAGACCTAGTTCCAAAAAAATAGCTGGGCGTGGTGGCGCGCACGCCTGTAATCCCAGCTACCTGGGAAGCTGAGGCTGGGCATTGCTTGAGTCTGTGGTACCCCGGGCAACGAGAGCCCGCGGTTCCACCGGCAAAAGTAGCGAGACCTAGTCTCAAAAAAAAAGGGGGGGGGGCGCAGGGGAATCCTCTCTCACCTGGGTTCCAGGCTGTGTTCAGAGAGGATTCCTTGAGGTCCTGGAAGCCAGGAAACCTGTCTTATGTGCCCCAAAGGCAGTGATGAAGACATTGAGAACCACAGTGATGAAGACCAAGGTGGTGGCGGCATTGTTGAGCTGGTTTAGTCGCCACTGCTTTTCAACCTCGTTGAGGTTCAGTCGTGCTGTAGAGTAGAGAGATGGGGAGTGGCAGGTAAGGTCCAGGGTAGGGTCAGGGAGTATGGGGTATGGAGTATTTTGACATCCTTAAGGTTGGGAAAGGTCTGGCATCTCAGATGGCAGGGCAGAAATAAAGGACGTGGGAGCCATGGGATGGACATACCTTTTGCTCTCACTGTGTGTGCATGGGGAGGGGGGTGTAGTGAGGGGACACCCACAAGGCACTTAATAGAAACAGGATTTGGGGACCTATTCTGGTCATCCCAGAGTGCAGATGACTGCTGACGTAAAGGTTGTAGGGAATTACACCAACTTAGCAAGGACAGTCATTCAGCAGATATTGTGGAGTGGGGGGGGGGCTCTGTGGGGCCCAGACACGACAGTGTCACGGGGGGCACGTAGATGCAGAGGGCCAACCCAGGTGAGTATTCAGTGTGAGGTGGGCATACACATGCAGGTGGCCCGGGCTCCTCACCAATGGTCACCAGGAGGATCCCAATGACCACCTGCAGGAGCAGAGAGATGCTGATGAGCGTGACAAGGGCAGTGTAGTAGTGAGCTGATGGGCCCTGCTCCAGCACCGCTTTCAGCCGCGTGGCGTTGGACATGAACAGAGCCACGTCCAACATACTCTCTGCCACGCTTTTCTTGGTGGCATAGTGGTTCAGGTTGATGGGCTGGTTCCTCCGGGGGGTAGAATTTCCAGGCTGGAAGGTAGAAGCACAGGTTTAATCTGAGTCACTGGTAGGGAGACAATTGAGAAACTGGGAAGAGAAAAGAGGTTGTAAAGCCCCCCAAATTGGGTGGGGAAACTGAGGCAAGGAGCAACCCTCTCAGTTTTAAGGCCTGAAAAGATAAAGAGCTGGACTAAAAAACTCTTAAAGACCCTTGAGCTCTGGAATGATGTTACGCTGTCATTTACATTTCATGCACAGGAGCCTTCCTTACCCCCTCGCATCCAACTGAAGGGAGGGAGGAGTTTTAGTTGCCCCATTATATTTGAGATCTAACCAGGGTCAGGCTTTGACTTTGGCCTGCCCTCTGTTTTCCTGGAAGGAAAACAGAAAGTACTGGGAGGAGCTCTGTGGTTTAAGCAGAAGAGGAAAAAACCCTCTTCTTTCGAAGTGACCTGGCCCCAAGGTGGGTGCACAGCTTAACAGAGGAAGCCTGACGCGAACCCATCGGCTTTTGGCCAGGAGCAGTCGCCTAGACACACCCTGTGTGTGCAGACACGTGTCAGAGCACACTTCTGTTGGCATGTGTGAAGGTGCATGGTGGTACCGTGTAACTAAAACTCTGAATTCCATTTTAAAAATCAGTTTTGGGCTCAGATCGGTTGACATACAATGTATATGTGATTTGATTTTGTAATATAAATCAAAGTTTTTATCTTCAAAGAAGTCACCAACTTCAAAAGACAGAATCGCAATGCAGGGTATATGATGGAGGGCTCTGAATAGGGCCAAGAAATTCAGGTTGGATGCTACTAACAATGTACAGTCACTCATAGTAGGCCGATTAATTTAGGAGGGTTCATAGTAGGCCGATTAATTTAGGAATAGTGCTTGGGGGTCAAATAGCCCAAGAAATGCCCAGAAGCAGGGAGAGCTATTGGAAATGTATGATCTTCATTTAGGGTCAAGGGTGACAAGTAATTGAACCAGAGTGGTAGTGAGAAAAAAAAATAAGGGGAGACTTTGAAAGCTATTACAGCCTGAAGATAGGGAAGCTTATTTAGCAGATTACCACAATAGGACATCTTTAGAGTGAGTGGATGCATGGATGGATGGATGGATGGACAGACACGTGAGTAGACACATGGATGGATGCTTGCTGAAGATCTCAGAGGGTTTGCTCCCTATGTATCCTGAAGTTGTCTCAGCCCATCTGGTCTGGTTGGTTAGGGCCAGAGAGACCAAAACCAATACTCCATAAAGGCCCCAAGGCCTGTGGTCCTAGCCCATTTGGTATAGGGTTAGCCTAGGTACAAAGGACACTCTTTAGGCGAGGGTCTGTGCAGTGGCCCCGAGCCCTCTCCACAATTCCAAGTGCTTCTGCCTGGATACAACCCTGAGCTGGAATGTCTCGCGCACTAGTCCTCCCCTCATCTCTCTCCTTGGCCGTACCCAGGCCTCGTCTCCCTACCCCACCCCTCTGAATGACAGTAACTACAGTCTTTTACCTCTGTTCCTAAAATCCAGCTCTTAGTTTAAGATCTAATAAGCTATGGAGTTACTTTGAAAGCCTCAAGGGATGTCCCTTTTCTGGAAATACAGATATTAACTCTGTAAGATGCACATAAATACACCTTTTGACCAAACTTTAAACCTAAACCTCTAGAAATGAGTTTTGAGCATCCATCAGATAATATGTGAGGAGGTAAGAGTAGAAGGGGTGGTTAGTTGAGGACACAGACTTTCCCAAATCTCCAAAAGAAAAAGACCAACCAACCCCAAACATTGCTATCTCTAAATTTTAATAGGATGACAGGCTTTCACTTGATCTAAGAGCTATCTTAAGTTCATCTAAGTGCTATGGTTTCTCAGAGGCTGTAAGGTTCACAGTGAGCACAGGAGGGAGCTGATCTCATCCTCGTCTCTCTAATTTAGCACCTCCTTTTATTGGTTTATACCAATCTGGCACTGCCCTGTAGCTCAGGGTCGGGTTACAAAGCGGGGGTGGGGGGTGGGGGTGGGGGTGGGGGTGTGCCCTGGAGGGCGCCCCCTCTGGGCTCCGGAAGGCGCCCATTCTTTAGAGCGTCCACAAGGTGGCGTGCGGGCTCCAAAAAAGTTCCCGGGCACCTGGCTGCACGCGCCTCTGGGTTTTCCCCGCGGCGGAATCGCTGACAGCCCCGCGATTGACAGTTCCCGCGGTGGGGGAACTCCGAGTCCTCGGAGGCCGGGATGGGGAACCCTGATCGCAAGTTCTAGATCAGCCAACCTAGAACCCACCGAACATGTATGAGATGAGAATTCGGGAATAAATCTGGATTGCCGCGGCCGGGTGGGGAGGCGTGGGGGCATAGATCTCCGCAGAACCAGCAGGGTGGACTGTGTTGACAGGACAGGTGGTTGCCAGACCTGAAAGTTGCTTGAAAGGGGGCCACTCCTGGGAGCATCTTCTACAAGGCCGGGAAAGGGTTTTCTTACTCCTGGGCGGTTTTAGGTGAAACCCTGCCCAGAGGCAAAGCGGGCTTGCAAGGACCTTCCCCAGGACTCCACTGGACCGAAACCATGCATCCTGCAGATTTTTACCCTTTTTACCCACAGCCTGGAGACTAGGAGGCACCTAGTGAGGGGTCAGGGTAAAAGGAGGGTGGAGGTGGCTAGCAGGGTGGCTCTGTTCGCACCTCTAGGAGCTGGCCCTTTAAGGCTGGGCCCTACCGGGCAGGGAACAAAGGCCCGGGAATGTGGGCTTGGCCGGCCAGCAGAGCCACCCAGCCTGAGTCATTTCTATTTCACAGACTCGGAATCGCTGGCTCTCTCTTGCTATGTCCTCTGGCCCTGGCCCCAGCCCTCTCCCAAGCTGCCTGGAGGCCCCTCTCCCTGAGCTGCTGGGGGCCTCCCTTCCCCTCTGTGCCTCAAGCACCATCCTAACCCCTGGCCTCATTCTCAGACTCAGAGCAGGGGCTGGGGGCTAGGAATCTTGACTTCTGGGGTGAGCTCGGCCTTGGGTTTGGCATTTTGGGTCTCAGTTTCACATCCACAAAGCAAGAGGAAAATCTCACCTCTGGAGGAATAGAGACTATGGAGAGACTGATGTGACTTTGTTTCTTCCCAAAACAAAAGACAACTCCAAGTTCTTCTCATCCTCACCCTCCATCCCCCTCCCCGTCTGAAATCAGGCCTTTGATGATACTCTGTCACTTGGCATGTCTTATTCCCTCCTGCCCACTCTCCCCCCACTTCTACCGGAGGACAGCAGATGGGCTCACCAAACACAAGAGTTATCATTTAAAATACGTTCTCCCCCGGAAAGCCCCT
>PVHY01020172.1:0-26014 GCA_004024945.1 Uropsilus gracilis | reverse complement strand
CCCCCCCCACCCCGCTTTTCCCTCCTGCTCAAAGTTGTGCACTTCAGTTTGGTGCTTAGCTTGTTTTGACTTTTCCTCAAGTCCTTTGTTTATTTTTTCACTATATCCCATTTATTAGTGAAACCATTTGGTTTCTGTCTTTTTTCTTTATGACTTGTTTCTGCTAATATGATTTCTTCTAAGTACATCCATGTTGTTATAAATTCATCGAATTTGTCATTTTTGATTGATGAGTAATATTCCATTGTGTATATATACCACATTTTTTTTCATCCAGTCATCTGTTTTGGGGCATTTAGGTTGCTTCCATGACCTTGCAATTATAAATTGTGCTGCAGTAAACATCCGAGCACAGGTGTCCCTTTGTACCCACATTGAGGTCTCTTTGGGTAAATTCCCAAGAGAGCAATTGCTGGGTCAAATGGTAGTTCCATTTTCATTAACTTGAGGGTCCTCCACACAGCTTTCCATAGTGGTTGGACTAGCTTAGGAAGAGTCTTAGCACTGATTCAGTCATATCTAAATATCCTTGGCAATCTAAAAAGCAGTCTTTCTAAGGAAAATAGGAAATAAATTAGGGCCAACTCAGACTCACAAGTCAAACAAACTGTGAATGGAAGGTTTTAAGAAAGTTTTGTTCCAGGGAGCCAGGGTGCTTTCCATAGGTTACATTGTTACAGAGACTCTGACACGCATCCTAGTGGGCACTTAGAAAAGGTTGTTATTTCTGTCATTTTATTATATTATTGCAGAACTGAAAGATGTTCTCTTAGCAAACTCTTACTTTCTGAATATTTACATCTGCTTTGATTTCACATGATGAACAAGGACCCTGATTATTCTCAATAGCTACCAAGTGCCACTATTGCGGTCTTAATCCATATCTCTGGCATGTTCGAGCACATTCTTCCCCTTATGATGGCCTTCTTGGTTGCTGTCTCTCTGAGTCTCCTCCATTTTTCCAAGCTTGAATGTGATGATTATAAGTTCTTCAATGTTAATCCAAGGTATAAAATTAAGTCAGCCAAATCAATAAAAGCTCAGTGTAATTAAAGCTAAGCATCTCTTTTTGTGTTGAGAAAAGTCATAATGAAGCTCTCCCATTTTAGAAAGCACTGGCTGAAGTTTAAAGATTTTCAATAAAGTTAAAATTTCCATAGAGATTTGTTTCTCAGAGGACCCAAGGAAAAGTGATAAAAAGAATTTGAGAGTACTATATTGGCAACAATTGTAAAGATAATTACCCACATTAGTCACATTTTATCCATTTTCTTTCTCTGCTTTTCTAAAAAATTAGAAAGGAAATTCAATTAAAAAAGACCTGCAAAAATGAAACAGATCCTTTCATGAAGTGTAAGTACACTTGAGATGTAAATCCAAATGACAATGCTCTAACTGCCAACTGATGCTCAAATATTCTGCCCAAATGAAGTGCTGAAGTGCTGAGATGACACTCTATGAAGATGTAGATTATTGCTGTTCATAAGGACTTCTTGGCTGCTCTTGGGTTGGCATGGAACTTCCCCCAAGGAGGTCTGTGGAATGATTCTGGGAACTCTGGTCACAAGAGTGCAACCAAGTATTCTGCATGCTATCTGCCTCTAGAAGCACAGGGACCCTGTGTGTCCCACGGACAGTTCTGCCAACATTATAATGCCATTAATACCATTCAACCTTTATAATGAAATATGGTGATCATTGATGGCACTTCCTGACTACACACTGCACCTGGCTGATTAATGTTGGTCTAACACTTCATTGCTGTTCATCAAATACTGGATACTACACCCACCCAAGTTGACATAAAGAACTAGTCATCACAGCTCACCTTCTGTTAAATTGGCACCTTTACTCATCTTAAGTCAAACTTAAACTCCAAACACAATGAGAAAGTTAGGCATCAGCTGATACATCTACAGCTGAAATTGTGCTAATCCTTTCTTCAGAGAAGGATGCAAAATCTTTGGAAGAATCAGTTGTCTCTTTTCTTTGAAAACTGAAGCTGTAACTTAAATACTGTGATACAAATTTAGCAATTAATCTGTTATATAGCAACGGGATGAGAATATGAAGAAGACATAAATGATGAGACTACACTTCTGTCATTGTCTTGAAAACTGTAACTTCAAGCAAAATGATATGTAAGAAAACTAATTTTATATGACTAATTGCTATAAATAAGAGTTAAGACCCTATGATATATTTCTGATAAAAAAAATACCAAGCTTCTAAATAAAGATGCAAAACACTTCTAATTTTAATCATTTGTATTCACGCATCCATTTTCCAACCTACTTATGCCAATTCAGGGCCTTAGATGGCCAGAGTCTATACTAGCAACTCAAGGTACCAACCCAATCCCAGGATGAATGTGAGTGTACACACACACACACACACACACACACATACACACACACACACACGGATAGCTGAGAGTTATCAATGAAGCTAATGTGCACAATACCTTTAGAATGTGGGAGGAAATTAGAACACCCACAGAAATGAGGAGAATGTGCAAACTCAATACAGAGTGGTCTCAGCCAGAATCAGTTTTTTCTTCATTAATGTTATATGAAATGATGCTTAATAAAATGAGATTATTGGGAGAGCTGCTACATTTATGCTCATAATAAAATAATAATGATCGCTAACATTTATAGTCCTCAGTTCCATAATTGGTCAAGTGATTATAGATGGTATAGCAGGTCCTCCAATGGCATCATTTTGCTCAGTCATTTTGTTATAATATTGAAAAAGAAAATCCCTGGGGGATTTTTTTGAGGGGCATGAATAGTTGAGGACCTGGTTTTATTAAATATCATTTACTGCTTAAAGTCACAGTCTGCAAGAACTACAACATAAAGGACCTGTATTATAACTACCTTCTTCTGTTACCCAGTTCATATTTCTATTACCCTGACCTCAGCTGGTCAAGGCTTTGTTTCCCTGGTGGGGTGATGCAAATTTTCATACTGAAAGGGATTATCCATTAGTAACCTTTTGTAAATTGGGCCATTGTCCTTTTCCATTAACTTCAAGCAGACCATGATAGCACTGAGATTCCACAGGGATCTTGAATACTCCAGACATACTCATCTTCTCTTCATTTCACAGTAGCAGCCTAATTTCCCTTGGGTTATCAGGATCAATCACACCAGCCACTAGAGTAACTCTTTTCTTTTACTGTGAATATAGACATATGAGTAGCCCAAAGTGTCCAGGTGGCAGCCTTAACTTCTTATTCAAAGAAATTAATGTGTCCCTGGTTGGAAGTATTACTTGTTTCATAACTAGTGTTTTCCAAGAAGGTTACAGGGACAGGAGGCCTAGGATTAATAGTGAGTTGACCGCTAACTGCACTAAAATCAAGGTGTTGATTCTTTTTTTTTGAGACTAGGTCACGCTATGTTGCCTGGGGTAGTCTTGAGAATCCCAAGTGATCCCAGGCCTCTTGTCTCCCAGCGCTTGGACTACAGGCATGTGCCACTATGCCCTGCTCAGTGTTTTTGCTTTTTTGAAGGTTATAAGGGAGATCTGTTTTCTTACCTTCTTTGCCTTATAAAAGCTGCCCACACAGTTTGGCTTGTGGCTCCACTCCTCTTCAAAACCTACAGCCTGATAGTTCTCACATAATGTCCCTGCCATCTTCTTTTGTGCCTCCTTTTAGCGCTTTTAAGTGCTCCTTTGAATGCAATATTCTTACCTA
The DNA here is from genome assembly GCA_004024945.1 of Uropsilus gracilis. NCBI lineage: Eukaryota > Metazoa > Chordata > Mammalia > Eulipotyphla > Talpidae > Uropsilus > Uropsilus gracilis. The sequence goes on along the minus strand of PVHY01020172.1, from coordinate 22,308 downwards.
CATAAGGTAGGACAACCTTTATTTAAGGTCATTTGATGAACAAGATGAATTCTATCTGCAACTTCAAATTCACTTTGTCTTGTAATTGAACATATTCATAGATTCTAGAGATTAGGACAAGGATATCTTTGAGGTGCCTTCACTTATCATAAGCCCCAAACACGAATATAACATTTTTTAAAATACTCTATTATGTTTTCTCTGTAATGGGTCTTTCATTTATTGGTTTTGCTTTACTTTCCCTTGTTATTGGCTGGTAATATATACTTGATGATTCACGGTGGTATGCTCCTCTTTTGGGGAGAGTCTTTCTGTAAACAGTGTGGATATAAATGGTCTCAGGAACAATGACTGTTAGTTTCTTTCGAGGTGACCTGGGCAGCTGGCTTCTCAGCATTACGGGGTAGAATCTTTTGAGGGAGAAAGCTGCATTATTCCAGGTTGAGGTGCTTTCTCTGCAAACAGCCAGAAGTGACATTTGCATTTCTACAAATATAAGAGATTCTTTAAGTTCCCAGTGTAGTAGACCTTCCTTTAGGAGACTATAAAGCAAAAGAAGCAGGTATAGGTCAAGTCCCAACAGTACTGGGTGAAAAGGAAGTTGCTTGTCATTGAACAGATAAAATCACTCATGTCTCCCAGGTAACCTTTCTACATTCCATTACTATGACCATCCAGTTCTTGAAAACAATAACAGCTGATATTTACATAGCAGTTATCCAGAGTGTGCTAAGAACCTGACACAAATACTTTTTTGATTATTTTTCTCATTACATTTATTGAGGTAAATTTATACCATTGTATATTCTGTGAAATTTATAGGTTTAAACCTCTACCAGTGTATATTTTCACACCCATATTTGAAATATATTAACTCATTTTTGTAAGTCTTAATATCACCATCTTATAGGTGAATTTTCAGAGAGGTCAAATGACTTCTCCTGAATTACTCAGTGTTTTATTCTGATCAACAACATCAAAACAAAGAAAAGATAATGAAGGATAGGCAATAACAAAAGAGATTTCATACAACCACCATTTCATTCAACCAGCTTTTCCTCAGTTAGTTCTTTCAACAAGCTAAGTGATAACCACAAACAAGCAAGAAGAGATAGTGAGTAAGGACACATACCACCAGATATGGGTTTGACTAGCGAGACTTTGCTTAGCAGACTGGCCTTTCGTCCTGAATAGGGAGGCTGAACACTTCGTGTGCCTCGCAATCTACTATTTTGCAGTTGCATTTGCCCTATTCTGATTGGTTATAACAAAAGTTATATATACGGTTACATCATTACATATGCATTGTTGACTAGTTATATCATTCCTTATCAATATGTTTCAGAATTTTTCAGAGCTTTTTAAAGTTTGTTTATGACTTTGGGAAATAGCAGGTGCTTATTTCTTTTGAGTTAGAAGTCATATGGTAATCTTTAATAGGATAAATATGTGTGATTTTAGTAACTTTTGGGGAAAAGGTTTATAAGGAAAGGAAGGTGTTTGGTGATGCCGTTCTTTTTTTTTTTTTTTTTTTTTTTTTTGGTGATGCCTTTCAACCACATATAGTTAGTTAGGATTCATATGCAAGCAGTCTAACTGTAGAAATCCACTTTTTTTTTTAATTTTCAGAGTCCATATTTTTAAATATTAATTCTCTGCCTAGAATTCATACTTTACACTTCCAAGTGTACAAATCATACCAAAAGAAAAATCTAAGCACCCAGGGGATCCTTCTACATAAAGGTTATCTTATAAAGAAAATGAAAAATGAGGAAATGCTAATAAACTAGAGATCTTTAAATTACTGAAATTTTCTTGCCTTGTAATAAGTTGTTTTATTTGTGTAAAACTCTGTTACAATGTGGTTAATAAAACCGAAGCTGTTAGAATTGCTGCCTAATGTGCTTTACATGAAAAGATTCTCAGATTCATATGCAGGCGGACTTTCTCTTAGCTTAGTAATAGCTTCACAGGGAAATCTGGGCCCATGTTACAATGGCACTTTGACATAGAATAACATATTATCTTCTCGTAAGGTCAAGGTGAGGTAATAGCACTGCCTTGTCCAAACATTACCCCACACTTGTAGATTTGCTGAGGAGGCACTGCATAAGTATCAAAGAATAAATGGATTTAGTAGATTATGAGCTATTACCAGTGAACTTGAATCTGGGACAGATCAATTAGGCATATATAGATAGAAAAACCTCATGAAGTCTGATTAGAAAATGGAGATTGTCTAAGTTTATGATTAAGTCACAGCACAGACAGGGTGTCTCTAGGACCCTTTGGGGTAGACATCAGCTGTGGGGATGACAAACATCACAACACAGTCTAGAAAGTGAATGCCCTTTCTCTTGGTTAGGCCTCTTTTGTCAACAATACGGCTTTGAGGATGCTATGTGTTTATGTTGTTATACCACTTAGATGTGATTTCTGTGAAAACTCTTGGAAATGATGTTTTGTAACTATGATGAACAGTAATTCTTGGAGATAGTCAGGACTTGTACAGAAAACTGAATTTCAAATGAGAAATCAATTAAACCTATTCTTTCTTTGCTTAAGATTCTTTTCATGTCTAAAATGGTATATATTCTGCCTCAGCAACTATGATTGTTGTAAAGAAAGCTGTGAGGAGATACTTATCAACAGTAGTATGATTTATTGTTACATTATGTGTGCTGCTTAAAAGAATGAAACTAACACTTATGGAGGGCTTAAAAAACATCTGAGTCAAAACAAAACAAAAAAAGAAAACAAAAATCTGCTATTTAATCCTCAGGACAATGGTACAATAAAATGGGAAGTTTAGAATGACAGACCTAACGCATTGTTACATGATTAGTTAAGGAGCAATTGCTAGAGATATGATTTAAACCTGGGTTTGTTTAACTCTGTGTTTTGCTCTTTTTATTACATCCTTTATGGCAGTGTGTGTAGTTGCAAAATATTAGGTGTGTGATCGGCCTTTACTGTTTAGAGTTCAACCTTAGTCCATATAAACCAAAACCTTATAAATAATTAATGTTAAGTACTTATACTATTTCCACTGGAGGCAGAAAAAGCAATCGCTAATTGACTTGTGTGCATTTTTTTTTTTTCAAAGACATGGTTTACTAATAGTATAGTTTCAGGCAGTTAAATATTTTTATCTCTATCCAGCAGAAATTTATTTATTTTGTACTGATAGACGCAATAGATGGATTTTGAAATAAGGTGAAGATTATTACATCTGCCTGTGATCTATGAGTAACTGGCCACCAGGGAACTGAACAAAACATTCTTTATTCTCAAATTCAGGGAGAAGGCCATAGTCAAGGAAGCAAAAGGTGAGTTATGGACATCTAATGATTCTCTCTTGTCCCTTAATGCAATCTATACTATGCATTGATTTAGTGTTCAAAACCAGGAGAATGTGTGCTGCAAACATGAGTTTTTCTACCCAGGCACATATTTATCAAGTGTCTACTGTCAACACATTTATGAGAAAGATGTTAGAATTTTCATCTGTAACTTCAGATTAGATTACAGTAGATGTCACATTAATAATGTTTCTGACCTTGTATTTAGATTAATGTCCTAAATAAACTTACCTATTTATTTAGGTAGGAATATTTAGATAGGAATATTATTGTATTTAATAATGGATGAGAAATGAACATTTATGACCTGGTTTAATATTTCACAACGTGAAATTTCTGCTTGAGTCATTTACATCTTATTTTTTATTAAGACACAAATCTCCATCTCTGTTTACTCTATGGAATAATGCTTTTTGTTTAAACTTCTACAGTGCTTAGTTTACTATTGATCAGGAAGTAGGAAATGGAGGCATCACTGAGATTGCCCCATACACTGATACATCCTTTTTTATGGTGGACAAAATGGTAAAGGCAGAAGAAAGAGAACAAATAGTTGCTGAAGAATGGCATCTGAAGTTAAGTGATGGGGAGCATTCAGGTTTTTACTCTAATTTGAGAGAAAGAGTTGTTAGAGGAATAAAGATTAACCCAAAAATAACTCAAAAGAAAGGGATATATTTGTAATAGTTAGATTTAAGCTTAGGGTGAGAAATAAGATAGAGATAACAGAAACATTTAGTTTTAAAATTAATATTAATTGAATTTTAAATTCGATTTTATAGAGGGGAAACAGAGTGGCTAAATTGTTTTATCAGGCTTTTACAATTAGTAACTGGTAGAACTAGAATTCCAAACGTGGCAATCTGAATCATAATTTAAAAAGTACTAAAAAACATGCAAAACAAGAAAATACAGAGATGGGACACATGGACCAAGGGAATAAGGGGGAGGGTGGTAGAGACTGCATTACAAAATTTTTAGGATTAGGTTAATTATAATTTACTAACGTCAAAGCGTTTTGTATATATCAGTTCATTTAATATTGCTAACTTTCTGTGAGGAAGGTACTATCCCTTTTTCAGATGAGGACACTTGACGGATGGTAACATATTCTCTTGTCCCGTTACAACTCAACAACAGGCTCTTGAGCAAGATAAGGACAGAAGACAGAAGCAAACCTGACATCAGAACGAAACAGGACAAAGTAAACAGGCCCAAAGTGAGAAGAAGGAAGCTTCCCACTTAAAGGCAGAAGCTGGTTGCAATTTCAAACCTTCCCAGCTCGCCCGCCAAAGCGTCACAAAGCCCGCCCCTAGGCCACAAAGCCACGCCCCCTTCCGTGGCCGTTCTCAGCGGTCTCAGTACTTCCCTCCTTCTTTTTGACCCCGCCTACTTCTGAGCATCATTTCCTGTGCGCTGGATGCTAATTGGTCCAGCCGTCGGAAGTGAGGGCGGGCGGTGGGGCCGTTGCCGCAGTGACAGTGCTGGGGGAGTCCGAAGATGGCGGCGTCGCGTCGCTCTCAGCATCATCACCACCATCATCAACAACAGCTCCAGCCCGCCCCAGGGGCTTCGGCGCCGCCGCCGCCACCTCCCCCCCCACTCAGCCCCGGTCTGGCCCCGGGGACCACCCCAGCCTCCCCGACGGCGGGTGGCCTGGCCCCTTTCGCCTCTCCGCGGCACGGCCTAACGCTGCCGGAGGGGGATGGCAGTCGGGATCCGCTCGACAGGCCCCGATCCCCGGATCCAGTTGACAGTACCAGCTGTTGCAGTACCACCAGCACAGTCTGTACCGTCGCCGCCGCCCCCGTGGTCCCGGCGGTTTCCGCTTCATCTGCCGTCGGGGTCTCGCCAAACCCAGCCTGTGGTGGCAGTAACAATTCACCGTCGTCCTCTTCTTCCCCGACTTCTTCCTCGTCTTCCTCTCCATCCTCCCCTGGATCGAGCTTGGCGGAGAGCCCCGAGGCGGCCGGAGTTAGCACCACAGCTACATTGGGGCCTGGGACAGCGGGACCCGGGCCAGGGGTCCCAGCAGTAAGCGGGGCCCTAAGAGAACTCTTGGAGGCCTGTCGCAATGGGGACGTGTCCCGGGTAAAGAGGCTGGTAGACGCGGCAAACGTGAATGCTAAGGACATGGCCGGCCGGAAATCTTCACCCCTGCACTTCGCTGCAGGTCAGAGACTTTTGAATTGTTACTAAGGTTGGGGGTCGGGGGTCTGGGTGGGGAAAGACTAGTTGTGTTGGAGCAAAATGGGGGCGTGGTTATGGCTCTTAGGCACTTCACCCGACGTTGGGAGGTTCCTTTCTTTACCTAGTTCCTGGGTGACCCGGGGCGGGGAGGTGGGGTGGTGGTGTGGTGGTCGTGATGGTCGTGATGGTCGTGATGGTCGTGATGGTGGTGATGGTGGTGGGGGACGTGTTGATCCATTCTTTTTAATGTTTACACAGTGATGCTTGCACTCTTCTCCAGCCTCCCTTTAAGGGTAAGCCCTAGATCAGGCTACACTATAACTTTTTCAGTTTCGAGTGTGTAGGAATAAAGTTCTGTTTGGTCAGGCTTCAAGTAGTTTTGTTTGCTTGTGGATTGGCTTTCTCTTGAGCAGAGTCTAGACCAAAAGAAGTTTCCCGTAACTCAACAAGTGTTTAGATCTATTGTAGTCTTAATAAACCAATAAAAGACAAAAATTAAGTTTGTGAAACTTTATTCCTTTCTCAAGGAGTTTACAAAAGTGTAATTAAGTAGATCAAAATATGCTTGTATGAAACAACTGCAGAATAGTTGGATACACAATGTGATGATAGAAGAAATACAGGTTTTGAAGTTTTGAGTTCTGGATACTGCTAATTGTCTGCCAGTTTACTTTATCTCGGTTGCAAAAAAATGATTCTAATGTTGGGTGAGAATTTAGTGAGAAACATCTTGCTCATTAATTCTCCAAAAAGGGGACTGCCTTTTTAAAGTTTGACATATAGTATTGAGAAAACACCTTGTCTATTTTTGTGAAGTACTGAAAAATATAAAACAAAAATCAGAGGACCATAATATCACTGCGCAGACACCACTGTTGAAATGTTTAAAAATAAAGATAATGCTACGCTTGTTAGAAACATTAGAAGAGTATGTATTATATGTACATTATAAAATTCAAATAGAACAGAAAAGCACAAAATGAAAAAGCACTAACACAAACATGAAAGGTGATATACCAAAGATACGTTTTAGTAAGTTCCTTGCTCTATTTCTGATACATACCACTCCTTCACTTCTGTTAAAAATAAAGCATGTTATGAATATACTATGTGTGTTATGTATTTTCACTAGAACTTGGAGGCTAGTGTTATCCTAATTTTACAGATGACAAAAATTTAAGTAAATCTAAATTCACACAAATTAGTAAAATCTGGATTTGAACTCAAGTCAGTTTGATTTTAGATACTAGTGAAATCCAACTGCCATAATCTGTACCTGGGTTCAAGCTACTTTTCATTTTTGTGAGTAACTGAAGTAGAGAGTTTCAATATAAAATACTTTGGGGGAAGAAGAAATTGGAGCATATACTCCAAGAGAAGAGTTCGCACATTTTCTGTTGTAGCCTATACATCGAAATTTATCTTAACCTGTTTATACACAAGCTTACAACATAATCAAAAGTTTCAGAAAACAATGCTTTCCTTACTTCAATGCCTACTCATTTCATTTTTGCAAATACTGTTTGGAATCCATTAGTGATCATGACAAGCATTATGAAAACACAGGAAATCAGTATTATGACGACCCAGTCTTGATATAGAGACAGTACTATCATTCCTTTTTTTTTTTTTTTTTTTTTTTTTTAGGCCAAATGAAAGATCTGCATCAAACAAATTAACCAGAGTTGTTGCTTTATATACTTTATTTTCAGATTTGACTGTTTAATCACATTTAACAAATCTTGTCCTTTTTGCCTTAATGTATCACATTACTAGTAGATGATACACTGTAATAGTGCATTGTTTAAGATGTCATATATAAAATAGTGTTTGTCTTTCAAATCTCCTTGTCACAGTACTTTAAGTTCTACTTCAGTTTTATGTATTTAGTTACACTAGAACACAGTGAAACAGTCCTCTAATTATGTTCTAGTTATATGACTCTAATTTTGATCTGATATTTTTAGAACAAAATGTTTTAGTTCTGTTGTGGACAAAAGTCAAAACAATAACAAACTTCCCAGTGATATAACAACAGAACTTATAGTTCCATACGTCCATGTTTGTATACATAGCATTAAAGCATTGTTAATCTGGTTTCCTCATCATGTATGGCTTAAAAAGTAATCCTCAGTAGATTATTAGTTGATTAGAATGCATGTTATTGAATTGTTGTGAATTAACTGTTTTGAAGGTAGAAAATATCCTTGGAATAGAAAATTTTTTGAATGTAGTTCATTTATTTCACTAGTATTGTACTAATTATGATCAGATTTAAATATAGACAATTTTGAAGTGACATATAGTATTTACTTATGGAGCTTAAAGGTTAGTGAAGATTAGACAAATAACAATAACAAACCCCACAAAGTATATAAATATATATAACCTAGAGTATATTTCTTGGTGTAGGTAATAGGGGTTTTGTTTTTCAGAAGAGATTCAAAGGATGAATCTAGACCTGCCAAGCAAAGTTTGGAAAGAAGAATGTTAGTTCCTTTTTTTCCATTTAAAATTTTAAAAAAATTTGTTGGTTGCAGTTCTGTAGAATAAAATAAAACCATTTCAAAAGATCTCAGTCAGGAATGGTATGAAGGCGTATTTAAATCCTTCTGACTTTTTAAATATTACCATACGGGTAACCATAATTCTTTCCAGCAGCAGAACTAAGAATCCTTTGTATTCCATCTTGGATTGTGACATTTGTTTAGAATATAGTTTAGAGATTACATTAACAATGCAATCATCCTATCCACAATTAGAAACAATCTTCAGTTTACACTGTTGATAGTTTCTCAAAATACTATTTCTAATGACTTCTTAAGATAGTCATATCAAAGTAATCCAGTCTTTTATTGTTGACTCGAGTTTATATAAGACTTTTTTTCTACAGATAAAATCCTTGACCCTAGTTTTCTATTGTTCATGGGACAGCAGTCAGATAATAGAAATAATGTCAATTTAGAGTGATATCATCTACTCAGTGTAGTTCTAGTAATGGCATTTTTATTGAAGGACTATGATACTAAGATTTATTTTTAAAGAAAAGTTCATATAAGGTCTTTTTAACAAAAGACTTTAGGTAACAAATCTTTGAATTCTGAGATTTCATTTAGTATCTACTTTAAAGTGAGGAAATTTTGCAAGAGGCTTTCTAGTAACTGATTGCTTCGAATTTTAAGATTTGTAATAAATATTTCAGTATTAAAACTAGCAAAATATGAAAGCAATTTTATTCATTCTTTTGATTTTGATGGTTTCTGCAAAACCAATTTAGCCAGATAGAAGTTGTCCTACTTATATCTTTTGATTTTTCAACATGACTGACCATGCTTGTCTTTTTGTTCCCCCCACACCACTGCAAATGTAGTTCTTATGGAAAATTACTGTGTTTTCTAAACCGGTGCCTAATAGCATAAGCTGCTTTTACTTTTACATTATCGTTCTTGTTTTATTATCAGAGGGTGTAGTCATTACTTATTTTCGCTCACAAACTTCATTTAATTTTAGTTGTGTGTATGGGATAGATTGTCCTCAAAATAGCTTTCAAATATTCCTCTCCTCCATGTATATGTATAGTAAACTACTTATCAAAAGGTGGAGTCTGTTTCCTTCCCCTTGCTTTTGAATTGGTCCTGAGACTTACTAGAATAAATGCAGTATGGCAGACGTGATGCTGTATAACACTGGAGCCTTCAGAGATCTGAAATTTTCACTTTTATATGCTAGAATTATTCCTCTTGGAACTCTGCACTGCACTTTTGAGAAAGGGCATGAAGAAGGGGTGTAAGTCTGGTCAGTCCTCAGTGAAGCTCTCAGCCAATACCTACTTCAACTGAGTGAATGAACTTTGGATATTCTAGCTTCCTGGGGCCTCCAGATGACTAAATTTAGTTAATGCAGGGTATCACCAGAAATAAGTTGTCATTGTTACTTGAAGCCATTAAATTTTGAGATAGTTTGGAGAGCAATGGATACCTAAATCTTTTTATGTAGTCACAACTCTGTCTTACTGTTTTAAATGCTCAGCATTAGTCCTTAAATTGTTATCTCTCTAGGTTATTTTGGTAGCCATTTCTCTAGAATTTACTGAGATTGGTGTCCTGGAATAAAATTCCTTGAAACTTTCCTAATGTATGAGTTAATGCCTTATTTTTTGGAAGTCAGTTTGACTGGATGTAAAAAAATCTTTGGTTCTCAGATTCTTTCCTAAGTATTTAAAAAGTAAGTTCATTTTCTTCTGGTAAAAACTGAATGTTGAAAGTTTTATATAGAGTATTTTGATTTTCTTTCTCATGATCTTTTTTTCTTGGGTGTCCGGAAGATTTTTTGTTTCCTATTCAATAAAGTCCACTATGTTTTGGTGTTAATCTCTCTAAGTTAATAATTGTCTAAAATATATCATGTGCCTTAATATATTTTAAGACTTTTAAGGAGGTTTTGTGGATTTATGAGTTTTAGTATTTGTTCTTTTCCCTTATTTTTATATATGTTGGAACTTATACATTTGTCACTTGCCTCATTTTTTTTTGTGATTAAATATTTATAGCCAAAATTACCATTATAAACCATTTTTTAGTGTATAATTCAGTGGCACTAAGTGCACTCACAATCTTATGCAAACATTACCACTCCCCTTTGCCTAACTTTTTCCGCCTTCTAAAGAGAAATTCTACTATTTAAGTAGTAAGTGTACATTCTTACATTCTCTCAGCTCCTGATTATTGCCACTTACATTTGATTTCATTTTTAAAAGTATGTGTTCTTTTCTTTTTGATTTAAGAAAAATTTCTTCTTTTACCTTCATTTTTCTTAAGGTGTTATGGGGAAACTTATTCTGTAAATATCCAGATAGTAAATGCTTTAGGTTTTATGCTCTATATGGTCTGTTTTAACTACTCAGTTTTACTTTTGTGCCACGAAAGAATTGAAAATACATAAGTAAATGAGTGTGGTTGTGCTCCAATAAAATTTTATTTATTAAAATACAGAGTAGCCTAGAATTGGAGTTGGCTCATTGTATGTATTTGACTCCTGCCATAAACCATTGTCTGTGATTTTTTTTTTTTTACTTTTGTATTCCTTCTCATTTCGTTAATACTTTTGAAATGATATTTTCTCTGATTTTGAATTATTTCCCATGTTTTGTCATCTTATTTCTAATTCAAGTATATGCTCCTTTTTCGTCTTTTTTAATCTTTTCTTTCATTTTCATGTGTTTTAAGGCTGGTATTGAAATAGTAGATCATAATTTTGTGTGTCTTATGTGTGTTTTCTTTAGGTATGCTTTTTTCTTTTGAGACTAGGTCTCCTATCTTTGCTGTTGGAACTGCAGGCTTACATTGCCCATGGTCACGGACTCAAGCAATCCCCAGTCTCAGCTTCCCAGGTAGCTGGGATTATAGGCGTGCACCACCATGCCCAGCTATTTTTTGGGACTAGGTCTCCCTGTGTTGCCCCAGGCAGGACTCAAACTGCGATCCTCAGACCCCACCACGACTCCAAAAGCTGTCGCTTACAAGCACGCACCACTGTGTGTGGCTCTCCTTAGGTGTGCATTGTCTGTATAGATGCTGTCCTGATGAAATTCTTATAAGAACTTTGCATGGAATTTATTCTTAAACTTTTTCCATTGTTCCTTTTTATAAGAATTAATTGCTTAATAATTACCAAAAGTAAGAGTAGAGATGTGAGATGTTCTGCTTGCTTCTCATTTTGGACGTGCAGCTCTGCCCTAGAATAGAATTCCTTCATTAACTTTTCAGAATCATCTTATAGTAGTTACTACATTATGAAAATCATCATTTGATCTCAGTTTATTTATTCTATGTGACACTTTCTAGGGACCATTAATCAGAAATTTTCTGCTAAGGGTATTTTATAGATAAAGTTCTTTTTCTTCTAGTGTGCACAGAAGTTTTTGGACAAGTATGGTCTAGTTACCAGTAATCTTTTCCTCCCCTGGGGTATCTGCTTCCTTCCCAAGAAACTACATAAACCATAGGATAAATGTTCCTTCTGTCTAGACCTGAACTGATTTTTTTGGCAGTTAAAAGGCCAAAGAAATTTATCTCAGGCATAGAAGGCATACTTCAAGGGTCAAGCTGTGAGCATAAATATGTTAAAAAAAAAAAAAAAAGTGAAATCTTTGTTTAGAAACCCTGGAGAGGAAAAGCAAAGAATGTAAATGATGCTAGGAAAATTTATTCTATTGTAGTGTTAGGTTTTGGAATGGAATAAACATCATACGTGTGATGAGAGTAGAGAGCAAAGTCTTTGGGTAGTTGACTATGAAATATGCAGTAGGTGCTACTGAGTAGACAAATGCTCTTAAATTATTTTTTTCTGCTAGCATCCTTAAAGTTACCGTGGTTCACACTTACTCTGAACACAGCCTTAGATGGCTTGGCCATCCTGACCACAGACTCACACTTACTCTAATAGAAATACTTAGGAAGGTGGGAAATAGCCCTGATCTTTTGCAATCTAGTGCCACATATCATCAGGCTGGACATAATATAAATTGATTAAGGTGGGGTTTCCTTTTTAAAATTTTTTTTATTTTAATTAACACAGGATACTCAGTTTAACTTTGAGAATAACTTTAATTTTCTAAAAGTCATTTTGATTTTCGAGTAATTGAGAGAGATTTTGTTTTGTTTTGCTTTTGTGTGCCCACAAAAGCTTTGTACAGTGGAAACTTGTTTTGCCTGTTTATTCGGGTGTCCGTTTATAGAACTAAAGAGTAAAAGCTTATGAGCTTTTACTTTTTGTGTCCCACAGCTTTTTTCTTTTTTTCCCCTGGCATATTTCTGTTCTATAGTCAATTTAGTAAGTTTCTTTTTTATTAGGAAAAAGGGGGAAATAGCATGATGTAAAATTTCAGATTCCTTCCTTTTTGGTATAACATGAAATAGTGGTTGATGACAACTATTTTTTTGCTTGTTGGTTTGGGTTACCAACTCTTTTGTTCTTGTGGTGGATTAAAAAAAATATATATATATAGATATATAACCATTTGATTGTTAGCAGATGATTTTTGTTAACTACAAACTGGAAGAAGAGTTTTGAATTTACTGATTAACCAAAAATCATTAAAGCCAAAGTCCATCTATCTTTAACTATAGTTTAAAAATAACCCAAACCTCTGATGTCTCGTTAAAGTTCAGTGTTAATGATTTTGAAAAACTAGGATGTATGTATATTACAACTAGACAGTTAAAAGATAAGATGCTATCCTCATATTCATCAATTGTGAAATACCATTCTGACATTCTCATTCATCTTGTTCAGATGAAATTCTGCATTTACAGAAGCTTGGGTTATTTTTACCTTGACTATGGAAATTTTTTTTAGAAATAGATGGCCTGGGGTTATAGTTATTGAATGCAGTTTAGCTATTTTTTTCTAATATCTTCAGAAGAGATGCTAAAGTATACCTCTTCTTTGCAGGAAAACATATCTATTTGGGAACAAAACTCTTTGGACTAATTTTAAAACTTACAGCACACTATCAAAAACTTGATTTTATCCTTTCCTTAGAAATATCCACCAGAATTTATTAGGAGAAAAATGTAACTGACCTTCTTAGAATTTCAAGAAAGATAAATTTAGAAAGATAAGCTGTGGAATAAAAGAAGTTCAGTATTTAATATAGCACATGCTCTATAAATGTTTGAGCAAATGAACTTTGTAAATTATTCTGATCTCTGACTTCTGAATTTCTTAAATGCATAAATAATTACCTTTTATATTATCAATCTAGTCCTTTGTCGTAAAAACGTGAAACTCAATTTTAATGAAATGTTTATGGAAATGTGAAAGAACTTAATGTAACCTGTATAATTAATAGTCTTTGGGACAATTCCATAGTATCCCCTTTGGTCTTTTACTCTGGAATCTGGCATGAGTCCTAATATTTGATTGACGTCAGTAACAACTCAATATATAAGTGTAATAAGAGACAAGGTAATGAGAATGACATTAAGTAAGCTCCCAGCTCCTCATCTGTAAAACACATCAGATTTATAATGAACATATAGTGGTTCTCAAACTTTTTATTCTCAGGACCCTTCTATGCTCTTAGAGTATTGAAATTTTTTGTTTATATAATTTCTGCCAATGTAGATTTACCATATTAGGAGTTAAAGCTGATGTTTAAAAATGAGGATAATAAACCCTATTAATGTTAGACTAACTTACACTTTCAATGAAAACTATTTTCTAAAACTAATGCAAAGAGATGCATTGTATTTTACACTTAGCAAGTCTTTTAGCGCCTCAGCTAATAGAAGGCAGGTGAGTTCTCAGGTGCTTCTGTGTATCGTTTGTTGTGGTATTTATTTTAATTGAAGTGTATAAAGAAAATTCTGCTTTAAATATTTTAATAACATTTTCAGATAACCTTAGATTTTGTTTTACTACACTTAGATATTTTATACTACACCCAAATTGATAAGTCATAGTTTCTTAAACGTTAGTTGCGACATAAAATCTGAAGCCATACCAATAATATTTTTATAGTTATTTTTTATGTTAAGGCTTATTATCTGTCTTGCATGAATGAGTCATATGTATGTTTTGATCTTTTGAAAAATTAGTTAGCTGAACTATGCAGATTTTTAAATGTTGACACCTTTCACTTAACAATAAACAGCAAGTGCATTTTTTAATATACCACCAGTGCCATCAGATAAATTATTTAAATATTGAGAAGCAGACTTATGATGGCAAATGCAATTTTTACAAAATTATTTCTTCATGAAAGCTCAAATTCTATCATCAAGAACAAATACTGTCTGTAGTTTTCTTTGAAGTAACAGGCTCATTTTGTTCTTAAGAAAATACCAGTAAAATACACAGGTCAAACTGAGCTCAGTTATAACTGTTGTTCCTCAGGACAAAGATACATTGGTACATAGTACATATACTTATTACATATCTCTTATTTTGTCACAGGAATATTGAAAAGATGTACTCAAAATTGGAATTTAATAAAATTAATTGATAGTTTTATGAAGGGTACTCAAGAGAATTTCCTAAATGGCTACTTTTAAAAAAAAAGAGGCCCTGATATAAAGAATATAATGACCATATTATAGTTAGGTGCCACTGTTTTGATTCATGCCCAAAAGTCAGCAGTTGTACTTACCATTACTTTTGTATCAGTTATCAAGTGTACCAAGAGTACATTTTCAAAATGACCAGTGCAGTATGTTATGAAGTCATGCACTATCAGTGTCTTGACAGTGAAAAAAGCAAAATCATCTTAGTATTATTTAAAAAATAGTTTTGACTTCTCAGACCCCCAGTGGGATTTCAGGGACCACCCTGGGTCTTCAAACTACACTTTGAAAGCTGCTGAGCTAATTAGACGAGGTTCTTATTTTTGTCTTTTGAAAATCCAATGAAAGGTATGGACAGGCTCCCCAGAAAGAGATAATAATTAAACACCAAAATTTGCATGTAATATTTAGAGAATCATAAACTTCCAGAGGTACTAAAGTTACAATCCTTAAACTTTGCATCACAATCAGTTGGAGGGCCTGTTAAAAAGGTTTGGTAAGCTACTCATCCCACATTTCTTTATCTGGAATAAGGTCTGAGGATTTGCTTTTTAACAAGTCCTAGGTGATGCTGATGGTGATGATGCTCACTAGTAGAGAAATAAATGATTCTTAACCTTCAACCATTCAAAGCAAATTGCAGGAGTTAGGGGATAGGACTTTTTTTTAAAGCTCTCTGGTGGTTCTCACATGCAGACAGCTAAAAAATCACTGCTTGGAGACACATGGAGCCCAGGTTAAGACTCCTAAATCCATTGTGATTAAGGACATCTAATATTTGTACAACTTTTTATATCCTGGAAAGTATTTTGGCAATTGTTACATACTGCTAGTAAGCCTGTAAGCTGGATATTATCTCTAAGGAAAATTGACTTGGGATTCATGAAATGCAAGTTATTGGAACCTGTGTATATGAATTAAACTAACAGTGGATTGCTGAATTTTTATGGAAGCAAAAATCTATATTCCTAAAGAGTTTTTGCATGTGTTGCAAAACTTGCTTTCCTAAAATGTTTTGGAAGCCTCACATATACTCAGAAGCACACACAAATCGTGTGCATAGTGAGGTGACTACACATAGTAACTAGCACCCAGATGGAGAATCAGATCTTGGGGCTTTAGTTTTGTGTTATTTGAGTCACTTCTCCTCCACTACACATAGATTAATTTTGTCTGGTTTTGAACTTGAAATAAATTATATTATTCAGTATTTTGTGTGATTCATCTGTCTTTCAAAATTAGATTGTTTTCATTGTTATAAAGATTCTCATTGTGTAATATGCTGCTGTTTATACCTCCTATTATGTGTGACCTTTTGAGTAGTTTTTAATTTTTGGTTATTACAGTGCTCCTGTGAGCATTTTTCTACTTATCTCCATGTCATCATTTAAAATGTATTTCTGAACGCCGATTTAAAAAAAAAATAGTATTCATCTTTTACTGTGCATTCCTTTGATTATGTCTTTGTAACTGATTTTACCTTAAAAATTAATTGGTATTTTCTTTTTTGTGAATTACTGTTTTCCTATATATTCTTTGCCTAGTGGTATTTTTCATAACACTGGGACTACTTTTCTGGTCTTTTCATTTTAATTTATAAATGTTTCAAATTTTTTGCTTTTCTTCCATTTCATGTTTAAGGCTTTTTTTTCTCCTATGCAGAGATCATTAAAATGTCTATCCATTGTTGATATTTCTCTGTTACATTTTGAAATTTGGCACCTTAACCTATGTTGGATTTATTTTGTTATATACTGAGAGGCAACGATCTAATTTTTTTTTCATAAACAGGTTAACAGTTTTCTTAAATTGTTTTTTGAACAGTAGATACAACCACTAAGACAAAAATGAAAGTTTTTTGTTTTTTATTATATCTGAAAGCAAAATTACTGGGGGACATTTTGGTGTTTTTTTCCATTGACTTTTAGTTACTGTAATTAATTCATTGTTCTGACATTAAACCTTTCTTTACTAGTGCAATGAAAGTAACTTCTGCAGTAGGTTCTATGTTTAAATAAAGGGAAGTAATCTGAAAACTGCTAGTGGAATTTTATTACAGGCTCCAACCCTAAAGAGTGCGTCCTTCCCTCTCTAGGGAAGTAATTCATCAGAGAACACTAGGTGTAACTGAACCAGACAAAGCTTTATTAGAGACTCCATGCAAGAGGAAACCAGTGCCAGAATAGAGAAATTAACCTGGCCCTTGAAGGCACAGAGGAGGAAAGGGGTGGAGGAGAGTAACATCAGAGCCTATTCTGGCTGGCATGGTCTGTGACCAGGCATTAGTGTAGACAGGTTACATTCCAAATGCACATGCAGGCTTTTAGCTTTCTCCCTCCAGGAAATTGTGAGCTAGTAATCATTAATCAGGATCTAATGCATTTTGGCTAATATGACGCCTTCTGGTCAGTGTAGTGGGTCAAATCTTTTGGACAGCATTCCTTTGGCCCACCTGTTGAAATAAGGCTTGGGACAACCCATCCTATAACTTGTAATTTCTTGCATTGAGGTTGTCACAATCTCAAGAGTTTAACCTTTTCTCTGTAGTTTCTAAGATAGATATTTTTATATATTTTACAGTTTTCTTTGCTGATAGTCCACGTTCACAGAAAATTTGAATTATACACTTTAGTAAGGAATAGTCATATTCTCCACAGTGACATGTGATTAGTTTTTAGTTCTGGTATATTAGTTTTGAAGGATGAACCTTTTTATCTTAAGAACTTTTGTGACAAAGTAAGTTGATTCCTTGATGTTGCCTCTTTGAGCATCTTTATTGCAACCTTTATGAGTCATTCTGAACTGAATCAGTAATTTTCCTTATGAATGGATTTACATATACTTAAAGCAAAACCTAAACTTCTTACCCATGACTCACAAAACTGCAGCAAATACTTGTGACTGTGTTATATGTATCATGGAAACAAATCTTTTAGAGACTTTATCTTAGAGCTGAATGAATTTCTGTTGATATCTTGGAGGACATATCTTGAAATATTTTGTTTCTGTTTTTTGTATAATTCTCATTAGTTTATATAGGCATATAATGGTAGAAGGTAGCACTTTCACTTTTTAAGTTTTTATTAGAGATGCCTTTTTGAAATAAAATTATACAGTAAATAAAAGCTTATCTAATAAGTTAAAATTTATAAAGCAGGAAAGAACCATTAATAAAGACATTACTTTAAAATGATAAAGTATTTGCAGTTATCTTTTAGTGCATTACAGCATAACTTTTAATTTCATTATTCACAAACAATTACTTTAAAATTATCAGTGACTATTTTTTCCCTTTTCTATTGATCATGTCAAATTCTCATCATGTTGGAATCTGCATAATATTGTTATTATTTCTATTTCTTACATTATCTTGGTATTTCTTACCTTTTAAGTTTGCTTAGTCTTTACACTGCTTCAGATCCTTCTCATCCCTTCACCCCTTTTCTCTGAGTATTTTGACGCCAGTTACTCATGTTAGGGTTCTTTGTTTCCAAATGCTTATATTCTTCCCCCCTCCTTACTCCCGGTTATATTATTTCTTCAAATGCAATAAATTCAAGCTAAAGTTGTTTCCTTTAACTACCCATTTCATTGGCTTGTTACTAGACCCAGGAGTAGATATATTAGCATCTGTCTGTCTTTTGACTTCATGATGTCTTTTTCTTTTCGAAATTTTCCTACTGAATTATTACCACATAGTTCTATGGTACCTGTACATTCTATAGTGTATTTATATAGTCATCTTCAGTAAGCTAGTGTAATGTTGAGTGTTGTGATTTGCATTAGATTTGGTCACTGGCAGTACTTAAGTAATCTTTATCTCTTAACATTTAGAGGATGTTATTATACCTGTAATTTTGTCTTGTGAACATAAAAGTGAGTGATCTGAACAGGAGTTTTGTCTCATTCATTTTGTTTATCTTGCACAGATGTTCAGCACATAGTAGGGGTTATAAACTGCCCAAAGACTAAAGGAGAAACTTTGTTTTGTGAAATCAGAATTATTTTGAATGGTGATCAATTTTTCTTTTTGATATGGAATGCAAAAAGACATTTCATATCTTTGTAATATGGAATATATGAAATAGTTCACATTTGTTGATATTGTTAAAGGAATTTTAGTGGTTTTCTATACAAAATTGTTTTAATATTCAAGGTGTTTTTTCTTTTTTCTTTCTTTTTAGGGTTTGGAAGGAAGGATGTTGTAGAACACTTACTACAAATGGGTGCTAATGTTCATGCTCGTGATGATGGAGGTCTCATCCCGCTTCATAATGCATGTTCTTTTGGCCATGCTGAGGTTGTGAGTTTGTTACTATGCCAAGGAGCAGATCCAAATGCCAGGGATAACTGGAACTATACCCCTCTGCATGAAGCTGCTATTAAGGGGAAGATTGATGTGTGCATTGGTAAGTGTTATTTGATGATACTTTTAAGATTCTTGTAAAAGCAACCTGAAGATACAAAATTTTTAATACAGGTGTATTCTCTCTCTCTCTCTCTCACTGTTTTATTATAGTGAAAATAGTATTCCCTCAGAATGAGTAGAATAGGCTTTAATGCTTCTTACTTTTTGAAGCATTTCTTTTCAATCTTGAGTGATGTAGAGTGAAGGTAATTTAAAGTTGGCTAAGAAAAGATCACAACATTAAATTTTCAAATGCAAGTCAAACTCTAACTTGTGTGCAGCTAAACTTTGATGAATTGCTGTTATAAAATTTTCTTAATTTACAGCTTCTTTAAGACAGATTCTCCATCCAAGTGTCAGTAAGTCATTATCAAGTACCAGTTTTTACAGAATTGGATGACATATTTGGATGCTTTAGTTGACTCAAACTCATCTACTAAGTCAAAGACTTTATGCTACTAACATTAAACTTTAGCTATTTTGTTGGTACTGGAAAATTTTGAGTAATTCAAATGTAATAACTCAAAGTTTAATACTTTCAACATGTCATTGTCTAGAGAAAAAGCAATTTCAAAAGGTTGAGCTTTTCAACCATTTTAAGTATTAAGATATGAAATTATATTCAGTTAGCATTTTTCTCATCTATATATTTTAGATTTTGCTTTATTTTATAAATTATTTTATTTTGAAATAAAAAGCAGGCTTCTGGAGGACAAGCATAATTCTCCTGAGCATATTACCTATTTCTGAGATGGTAGATATTTAGCGTCATGGTAAATTGATTTCCATAATTAGTGTTTTCCTCCATGACATTTATTTTAGTTTAATCAGTTATCTTTTTGATAAAACTCACATGTATATGTCATTTCAAAATATATAGTGATGTTGCCATTATTAAGATTTTCTCCTTCATGATCATGTAGTTCAACCTCCGATGTATATTTTTAGTTTTTCTCAAGACTATTGCAATGTCTGACATATTGCTTCTCTGTCATGTTTTCTGTCATTTATCACTTCAGCATCCATTGACATGACCCTTTGGATACTAGGCCCTTTTTGTTCTTTGACCCTTTGTATTTTCAGTTGATTCTTCCATTTTTTGTTATCTCTCTCCCTCTAATGCCACCACATTCTAGAACAAGTCATTGTATTATATGACATTAAAAACCTTGAAATTATAGCATATTCTCTCTGACTATACAACATCTTTAGTTATTCATAAGTTACTATGTAATAAGTGTTATTGATATTTAATGAACTTTTAGTCATTGAATCAACTTTTAGTTTCCCTACCTTCATATTTTCTTGCTTCATTTTGTTGTCATATCTATTGTAGTTTTTAATCTTTAATTGTGAATTTTAGTTTTCACCTTTTTGAAATATTCTTCTAGGCTTTAGTGTTCTTTCCTACTTCTACTTACTTGAATTTTTCATTATATCAATGCTTGCCATATTACTAAAACTAATATTCCTCCTCCCCTCCTCTACTCTCCAAAGTACATATTGAAAATGTTCCTAGATTCTGTCAAATAACTAGATATAGGTTTTGAATTTTTAAAGACTGAATTCCCCACAGTACCACAGTCTCACAATCCTCAGTAGATTTTGGTACATGCTGTTTTTATAATGTTTAAATTCTTGTGCCTTATAATGTTTAAGTTCTTATAAAAGTTGAAGGATGGAAAAGAGCACAATAGTTGAGGTTATAGCTACTTTTAATGGGAAACAAGATTGAATATAGACTCTTCTATACACAGTTCTTCTTGGGTTTACTGAAATTACTGATAGTTTGCATATTGCATACCATAATTTCTGAATTAGGGTCTGCTTAGAGAATCTGTGCGTTGGTGTTCTGAATCAGTTTGCAGTAGAAGTGTAGTATTTTCCACACATCAACAAGAAATTCTTACATAGCAGCACTGTCTGAGAATTCAACTCAATATTGATACTGGTACCTGGGGATAGGGCTATATTCCAGTCTAAGCACGGAGTATCCTAAGACTACCTTTTACTTCAGACACCACTAGACTAGCCCCACCCAACCTGGCGTCTGGGCAACTTGCTACAGATGGATGGTTCCCACGTTGTTCTCTTCAGACTTTCTTTGATGCCTATCCCAATTTTTATTTGTGCTTCTGATCTGTTGGCTATAAATCAGAGGTCTCCAGGAATCCCTCCTCAGGCTTAATTAATTTGTTAGAGGGGCACAGAGAATTCAGGAAACCCATTTAAGTACTAGATCACCAGTTTATCACAAAGGTTACTATTAAGGAATAGTCAAATGGAAGGATATATAGGTCAAGGTATGGGGAAAAGGTGCAGAGCTTCATGCTTTCTCCAAGCATAGTATTCTTACTAAATTTTAGCATGTTAACCAACCAGGAAACTCAGAACCCCAGCCTTTTGGGTTTTTAATGGAGATTTCAATATAGCATGACTGATTAAATCATTAGTTATTGATAATCTGCCTCAACTTCCAGCTCTTCTCCTCTGCCAGAAGGTGAGGGAGAGGATAGGATTTTAAGTTCTATTCATGCTGGTTTCCCTAGCAACCAACGCCCATCCTTAGGTGTTTTTCAAAAGTTGTCTTCACCTTTCACGCTTGGGAAATTGCAAGGTTTTTGGAAGAGCTGTGAAACCAGAAATGTGAATGAAGTACCAAATATATTTGAGAAATATAGTTTTGAAATCGGGTCTCAAGCAGAGAAGGAGGCAGGGGGGCAGGGGTGCAAAAAGCCCTCCAACCCATGAAGCCCCCCACGCCTAGCAGTTACCACTCAAAATGCCGATTAACAACAGGGTTTATTAACAAGGGAGCTCAATAGAGAAAACGAAATGTCCTTAAAAGCCACACGTGGCAGTTATCTTACCCCAGTCACCATCCTCAGACCCAAAGGTCCCCAAGGCACAGTCCAATGATGGTTCCTTTGCCCCTCTGAACCTCAGAGGGAGGCACTTTCGCAAAGTCCAGTCCATTTGCCGGCGTCTTTTCTTTTCTTCTCTCCAGTGTTCCATGCTGCTCGACTTTTCCAAGGTGCTTCAAGCTTCTTCCACAATTGCTGATGCAGAAATCAGCTTTCCAAATTGCAGGCCATCTCTAGGTACCAGCTTTCCATATCACCTTGCTACAATGCCACACTCTCCACACTGGCCATTCTTCTGTCAGATACCATGGCTCCTTGTCACCTTCAGCTCACTCTTCCAGGAGGCTTCTGCCCATCCTGGTCACTCGGGGTACTCTTTATCCACCTGCCATTCTCTTCTCTCCCAAAGGTGTTCGCTC
>PVHY01020171.1:0-25990 GCA_004024945.1 Uropsilus gracilis | reverse complement strand
GGTGTGTTTGTATTGGGAGGGCGTGCGTGTGTGTTGGGAGGGGCGTGCGTGTGTGTTGGGAGGGGATGCGTGTGTGTTGGGAGGGGGTGTGTGTTGGGGAAGGGGGTGTACATGGGTGTTTGTTGGGGAGGGGTGTGCGTGCATGTATACTGAGTAGGGACGTGTGTGTGTATGTGTGTGTGTTGGCTAGGGGTGTGTGTGCATGTGTGTGCGAGTGCACGGCCATGCACACCTGCACACAGACACAGCCTCTGTGTCCTTTGTTTTGACTTCCTTCCAACTTGACAAAAAGGTGCAAGAAAGAGGCTGATTTTCAACCAACACTTGACACCTGAACGCGATGCTCACACGATGGAAGATTAGGTTCTACCTGAGTTGGGAGAAGAACAATTGAGCAAAAATTAATACTTTCACTTAACACATATGAATATAAAGCATAGAAATAAGACTGGTCAAGCTGTAATTCTCATAAAACAGTTTAATAATGGTTTTAATTTAATCGTGCAGATTGTAACTAATATTCCTGTAGTAATTATAATTTCTAAAGCATTTAGACATACAGTTGCACATTAAGTCACTCAGCCATTTATTCTTACCTTTAAGACATATTTATTGAGTGTATACTAGATTGCAAGATGACTCTTGGATTTGACAAGGTATTTATAACGTAAATATTATATTTGAATATAAATATAAAAAATACAAGCATATTTATCTATTTAATAATAATATAAATATAATGATATATCTCATATATAAATATAATAATGTGTATCATATATATAAATATATAAATATAAAATATCAATATAATAATATGCAGTATATATAATAATATAAATATAATATACTATATATAATAATATGTATTATATGCTATATACTATCTATTATATTCTATAATAACATAAATATAACATGCATTATATATCATATACTATGACTATGTATTATATTATCATATGTATCATATAATTTATATATCATATATAAATATATAAATCATATATTAAAATATATGTCATAATATACCGATTATATGTAATATTATATGTATTATATGTATATTATATATAGTTTATATATACATATTTTACATTATACATTACATATGCTTATATATAATGTATAATATTATATATAGTATAGCATATAATGTATTACATATTATACATTATTTATTGCATATATTATAATATATCATACATATTATATGTCATATATTATATATAATGTATAGTATATATCTATATCATAGTGCATCATACCATATATACTATATGTTATATATAATTATATAACATAAATATAAAAATATGATATAAAGATAATATAATGTAGTGTGTGCTTGGGATCAGACCTGATTGCTCTGAGCATCCAAGCGCTTACGTGTTAAACAACCAGTGGTGATAACAGTACCTGTCTTATCGAAATGCTGGGAAATAGTAGAACTTCATCACAGTTATCACTCTAATACATGACAAGTAAACCCAGGCTTGGGGGATGGCCAGACTTATTTTTGTTGCTGATCATAACTTTAGAAAGCAAAACATTTTCAGTTTGAACATTTGTCATGGTGAAGAAGTGGAAATAATGAGTGTGGAGTCATGAGCCTACCAGCTTGGGACAATGGGAGGGTCCATGGCAATGAGTGTATTGAAGAGGCTCAAGAAGACAGGTAACCCTACTGTCAAGGCAGCTTTGTCTCTAAAGGCTTTGACTTCATTCCGTGGGGGCTTTTGGGGGAAATGCTGTTCTTAGAGTAGTCGTTGTGTATATCGGTTGTTGGGTTGTGTGAGAAGGGGCAGAGGAGAAAAGCAGAGTCATCTATTGGGCAGCTCCCACAAGCCCTTTAAGCAGCCATCGAAGCACACCTGAGATCATGGGGTGGGGGGTGGAGGAGGAGATCAATCCACAAAGGGTGTTGTAGAGAAGGAACCTGGAGGAGGGCTGATCTCTTCATGTTTTGGGGGCGAGAATGCCTTTTCTGGGATGCCTGCATCATCACCTCTTAGATTTTCCTTCCTTAGAAACACAGAAGAAAGAGAATACCCTTTTAGTGGTTTGCTGTTGATGTTTTGTGGACATCAAATTCTCCTTGAGAAGAGTCAGTGTGTTCCAGCAACGCACTTAAGCCGTGAACTCTCAATCAGAAAGAAAGAAGGAGATGATGATAATGAAGATAGAATATCATGTATTAGAAAACAAAATGCAATTAGGAAACCAAAAAGTTCTGCTCTAGAGCATGAAAATGCTTCTCTTTTCTCTGAGCATCTAGTAAAACAGGAATGAGAAGAGAGGGAAGCAAAACTATGGAGTAAGACAGAAATATAATTGTATATGTTCAGATTTTAAAGGGAGCAGTTCAAAACCTAGGTCAAGAGGCTATGTCCCTAATCGCATGAATTGATGAAATAGACTCCACAAAATAAATAGCCATATTATTTTAGCAGTCAGTGAGGGAAGATAAACATTTTTCCAAGACCTGCCATTTATTTATTTTTATTTTTATTATATAAATTACATATATGTATATTTCACATCATTGTGATCCCCAAGGGTCACCGACCTCCTCTCCTCCCTGTTCCCTTCAACTGGTCCCCCCAGTCATGTATTTTTATTTGGTTGTCCATATATTAGTGAAACCATTTAGTTTCTGTCTTTTTCTTTCTGACTTGTTTCTGTTACTATGATTTCTTCTAGGTCCATCCATATTATCATAAAATTATCAAATTTGTCATTTTAATTGATGGGTAATATTCCGTTGTGTATATACACCATGTATCATTAAGAAAGGGAAAGACATTCCCTACTCATGGTCTGGAAGAATTAACATCATCAAAATGGCCATCCTTCCAAAAGCAATCTACAGATTCAATGCTATCCCTATAAAAATTCCAGTGACATTCTTTAAAGAGATGGAACACAAATTACAGAAATCCATATGGAATAACAAAGACCTTGAATATCAAAGAGCCTCCTTGTCAAAGAAAGAGAGAATGGAGGTCTAACTATTCCAGACTTCAAGTTATACTACAAAGCCATAATAATTAAAACAGAATGGTACTTGTATAACAACAATCAGACCAATGGAACAGAATTGAGAACCTGGAAATAAAACCACACATATGTAGACAACTAATCTTTGACAAAGGAGTGGAGAACTTATACTGGAACAAAGGTAGTCTCTTCAATAAATGGTGCTGGAAAAATTGGACTAAGACATGCAAAAAAATGGATCAAGACAACTCCCTCACACCATGTACAAAAAACAATTCAAAATCGATAAAAGACTTACATGTCAGATCTGAAATCACAACATACATAGAGGAAAATTTGGGCAAAACACTCCATGAATTACAATTCAGAAGTCCCTTTCTGGACACATCTACAGATGGTAAAAAAAATGAAGGAAAACATAAACAGATGGGACTACATCAAAATAAAAGGCTTGTGTACAGCAAAAGAGACAACAGAAAAAATACTAAAAGAAGCCCAAAGAATGGGGGAAAAATTGCCCTTCGCAAGAGTGATAAGG
This sequence comes from Uropsilus gracilis, assembly GCA_004024945.1. NCBI lineage: Eukaryota > Metazoa > Chordata > Mammalia > Eulipotyphla > Talpidae > Uropsilus > Uropsilus gracilis. Next base: position 22,452 of record PVHY01020171.1, on the reverse strand, counting down.
GTTTAATAATGAGCAAGGAACACATGCAACTAAACAAAAACAAAACAAGAACCCAATCAAAAAATGGGGAGAACTAAAAAGACACTTCTCCAAAGAGGAAATACAAATGGCCAACAGACATATGAAAAATTGCTCAATGTCACTAGCAATCAGGGAAATGCAAATTAAAACCATGATGAGATACCACCTCACACCAGTAAGAATGGCCTATATAAAAAAATTAAGCAAAACAGCCAACAACAAGTGCTGGTGTGTATATGGAGAAAAAGGAACACTCTTACACTGCAGGTGGGTATGCAAACTCGTCCAGTCACTATGGAAAGCAGTGTGGAGAACACTCAAACTAATGAACATGAAGACTTTCCATTTAAAGAATGATCAACTTTTATGATAATCTTGATAAAGTGAACCCATTCCTTGAAAGACACCCCTACCAAAACCTAAAAAAGAGAATTTGATAGACATATACTAATACAGAGATTGTATCAATAATTGATCAATAAATATTAATCAATAATTAATAACCTTCCAAAATAGAAGACACAAGTCCTAGATGAATTCACAAGAAAAGTAAAACAAATATTTAAGGAAGAAATGATTTCAATTCTCTTTCAGAAAATGGAATTCCTAACTTACTTCATGAGGCCAGCATTACCCTAATACCTAAACTTTACAAGAAAAGAAAACTATATGCAGATATCTTTCATGATCACAGATAGAAAAATTCTCAACAGAATATGAGCCAATGTTATCCAAAAATGTATACAAAGAAACAGAGGTAAACAGTTTATTCTAGATATACAAGATTGCTCAACAGAGTTTATTCTAGGTGTACGAGATTGCTCAACATTTAAAAGTCAAGGAATATGTCACCACTTAAAAAAACAAAGAAGATAAGTCATGTGATTATAACTAATAGATGCAGAAAAGGGACGTGGCAGATCTAGCACTCATTCATGTTTTTTAAGAACAACTCTCAACAACTAGGGACTAAAGACAACTCCATCAACTAGAGAGAGAACACTACAGAACCCTATGGTTAACAGTCTGAGTTCTCAGTTCCCACTATTTTCAGTTCCTACTAAGATCAAGAGCAAGACAAGGATTCCCCCCCACCACCACTCTTCAGCATAATACTTGAAGTCCTTGATGATGCAACTAGACAGGAAAGAGAAATAAAGTCTTTGGAGCAAGAGAAAATAAAATTGCTTTGATCACAGATGTCATGATTGTCTATATAGAATAAAATAGCATCAGAAAATCCTTTAAAAATTGAACAACTGTAGTAAGGTTGCAGGGTGCAAGGTTACTATAAAAAACTCAGTTTCTTTTCTATATACCAGCAACAAACACTTGGGGTTTGAAATGAAAAACACCACACAATACCATTTATATTAGCGCTGACAAAAATAGGAAAAGAAATACCTAGGAATAAATCTGACAAAACTTGCCAGATTTACCAGAGCTACATCAGGGAAACTGCAAAACTGATGAAAGAAGTCAGGGGCAAGATAAATGGAGAGATGTTTCATGTACATAACAGAAAAACTCAATTTTAGCAAGTTACTTTTTTCCCCTAAATTGAACTGTATAGTCAGTGCAATTCTACCACACATTCCAGCAAGTTATTTTACAGGTGATCACCAATATATTGTAAATAAATATGGAAAGGCAAAAAGTCAGAAGCAGAAACATAATATTGAAGAGAGCTAAATTGATGGAGGATCCACCCTGACTTCAAGACTTAACTATACAATTATTATCATCATGGCAGTGAGTCATTGGGGGAAAATTACATCAATAGAACAGTCCCCAGAAAGAGACCTGTTTATAGATACTCAGCTGATCTTTGATAAAGAAGTGAAGGCAATTTAAAGGACAAAGTATAATCTTATCAACAAATGTTGATAGAACAAGGGAGCATCTACTTACAAAAAAATGCTAGACACAAACCTTAAATTATTTACAGAATTTGTTCAAAATAGACCATAGACCTAAATGTTAGCATTAGTCATTGTGCTCTTACAGGAAAGCATAGGAGAGACTTGAGTTGAGCTGGATTTGACTTTCTAGAAGAATCTTGTTCCATGAAAGGAAAAACTATAACAGGTTGGATCACCTTGAAATTCAAGAATGGTGCTCTGCAAAAGATACTTGTAAGAGGATAAATGATATATCATAATGGGGAGAAAGTATTTGCAAGACACATCTCCAATTGCTATCCAAAAATGTATAAACAACCTTTCAAATGCACAATTTAAAAAAAAATGGGCAAATGATTTGTAAAGACACCTTACCCAAAAAATATATGCAGATGGCAAATAAGCATAGACAAAGATGCTCATTTTTATATCTTATCAGGGGATTGCAAATTAAACAACAGTGAAATAATGCTGCAGATTGATTAGAATGGCTACGATTCAAAACACTGGCAACATCAAGTCCTGGTGAAGATGTGAAGTAATGGAAACAGTCATCTACTCATAGAATGAATGCAAAGTGCCACCATCTTTGAAGACCAGCAGGCACATCGAGAAATTTTCTTCATCACATCTAGCAAAGGAGGTGAAGCCAAAAGCCACAGTGAATTATTATCCCATGCCAGCAAGAACACACATGAAGAGAACTCCCACAACAAGTGTTGGAGATGACATGGGGAAAAAGGAACTCTTTGGCATTGCTTGTAGGATTGTAAATGGGTGATCATTTTGCAAATGATTTGGCTTTACCTTAACGACTGAGAAATGGAAATTCAGTATGGTCCAGCCATCCCATTTTGGGACATATATCTGAAGAACATGAATCCATCCCCTCAAAAATAGATATGCTTTTCATTGTTTATTGCGGCATTATTTACAACCCTCGGGACATGAAATGATCTAAACGTCCCCTGGGAGAGGGATCAGGAAAATGTAGCACATAGAGTACTTTTCAGCCATGAGGGAAGAGGAGATGCTATTTGCAGCAACATGAAGAGAAATGTCTTGCAAAACAAGGAAAATGACAAAGACAAATATTGATAGTTTGCATAGCAGATGACTTGACAAGGAAAATGCTGATAAAAACCAGCTGACACTAGTTAAGACACTTCTGATGGTAAGTGAAAAAAGGAGGGAGAAAGGGGAAATGGAGGATAAGGGATGGTGGTGAGAAAAATAATAAGCTTTTAAAAAGTCCAGTTACTAGTTCTTTTTTTTTTTTTTTTGAGACTAGGTCTCACTATTTTTGCCCATGGAACCACAGGCTTTTGTTACCCGGGGTACCACAGACTCAAGCAATCCCCAGCCTCAGCTTCCCAGGTAGCTGGGATTACAGGCACGCGCCACCATGCCCAGGTATTTTTTGGAGCTAGATCTCGCTATGTTGCCCCAACCAGGACTCGAGCCGCAATCCCTAGCCCCAGCCGCTTCATAGACTGAAGCTTACAGGCACGAGCCATCGTGCCCGGCCAATTACTAGTTCTTAATTGAAATGCATAAGCTGATGCTATCTTTCACTAATGCAAAAACCTAAAGAATGTCACAGTCACTTTGGAAGTCTCACTGGTCATTTCTGACACAGATATTCTTACTAAGTGAACAGTCTTGCTCTCATTGGTCTTTACTCTCATCAGTGGATTGAATATGTGTGTCCTCACGTCTCCAATCACAGGTCCATGAAGACCTGTACACACGTCTTGCCATGTTGTTCATGGTTGCCAAAGCTTGGAAGAGCAGATGTCACTCAGTAAGGGAATGATACGGTGGCCAGTTCATATAATGCAGAGCAACTCAGCCATAGAAGGAAGTGAATTATTGAGACACAGAATGACAGAGCACTTAAATACATTTTATTAAGTGAAAAGGATCCTGTATGTTGCCAAATATATAGCATTCTGGGAAAGGCAAGATAATGGAGCCAGTGGAAAGGTCAGTATTTTCCAGGGACAGAGAGGAAGGGGTGAATAGGTTGAGCGAGGGGAGTATGTAGGGCAGTGAGACTCTTCTGCATGGAACTTAAACGGTGGATACATGTTGTTATACATTTGCCAGGAACCAGAGGTGACTCAACTTTCAGAGGAACCATGGACTTTAGTCCATAATTTATCAACATTAGCGCATTATGTGTAAGAAGAACAGATGATGTTAATAGTAGGGGAAACTGGAGGGCTGTGGGGAGGGATCTCTGAGTGACCGTGTACCCTCTGCTTAATTCATGTTTACTTGCTGTTTCATTGCTATGCAAACCAAGCACTGCTTTTACAAGTGAAGTCCTTAATTTAAAAAAAAAGCTATAGAATAAAAAATAAAGGGAAAGCATGCCAAGATTCAATGGTTTTATAAGGCACCCTTTTAAACCACCAGGAACAGTCAAAAACTAAATTATCCAAGTTTTCCTAGAACTCAGAGAGAGAGATAAATGCTCTGAAACATTTACCAAACCATGCCTACCAAACCAAAATAGACAAACCATAAAAACCATACTGAACAAACCCCGTTTAACCACATTTCATCTAAATGAAGGTGCAAACATCTAATACAATATTAGCAAAGTGCATGTTCCTTATTTAAAAAAAAATTAAGAAATTATATATTTTAACTAAAATTTCCAGAAAGGATCAATATTTAAGGATTTTATGTAGGTACATTCCATATCAAATCTGTTTGGGAAATGTGCTCTTGACAATTCACGTACACAGTAACTCCAAACAACTGGAACCTTGCTGTAAAGGAGGTTATTTTTGATTCAGAAGAGTTTCCCTCATGCAACTTCTATGTATGATGGATGAAAATTCCTTACACGTGGGTCCCAGAGAACATGGTACTTGTTGCTTTATACTGCTCACCTACAGCTTGGTGGGGGGCAGGTAGACAGGTGGATCACCCCCCCCCCCGAACCCACATCCCAGTCCCTGCAGCCTGCCTTTAGCTGCAGCTCCCTCAGCTGTAGAGTAGGGTTGATGACAGTCAGTTAGTGAGGCTCAGACACTGGGTTGTGTGCAAAGCAACTGACATGAAACAAATCGGTCCTACCAGAGACGACTGAATGCTTGTAAATTGCATGGTTCTCTGGTATCATAGCCCATAAATGCCAGCTCGGAGATGGCACCTCTTAAACAACTGACCTAGTGAGCAGATTGGAGTTCTTTGCAGCGAGCATCGTCTGCTGGCTGTCTGGCCTCCCCCTCGTCCGGGGTCTAAGAGTCAGTTCCATGGTGTTAGTTTATTTTGGAAAGTGTGCTCGGGGAATCAGAGAGCCTGACCATGAGAGGAGGGTGGGAGGAGGGAAGCCACGAAGACTGTCAAACTGCTGTGGGCAACGAGGGCTGGCTGAATTCCTCAGAGACCCTTCAAGGGACCCCGGAGGTGGCTTCAGGGAGGACGGTGCTCTTCCCCCAGCTTCCAAAGACACTGCCTCTGTAGAGATCATCACTCTCATCACCTGGAGCACATACCTGAGCATCTCTCCACGCAATGTCAGCTGTCCAGGGTGACTGTTGTGGTCTCAGGAACACATGCAGCTAGTGTGAAACTGCAGTCACCTCTGTCTTGCCCTGAGCCTCAACCTCATGCTTTGGAATTCCTGCTGCTAAGGGAAGTACTTCCCTGTCCTCCAGAAAGTTCCAGAAGCAGCCTTATTGGGCAAACAAGGATACTGCCAAGTGAGCAAGTCAAAATGCAGATGCTATTCGAGGCGTTCTTATAGCAAAGGATCAGATGTTGCTCTTCTGAAGGTCACGTTCAACCGGGCAAGCTGTGTGGATGTGTTAGCTCTAGCCTGCGCAATAGCTGCCCAAACTTGGATGCTGGGGAAACAGAGTGGCTATGTTTGTGGTTGGGTGAAGAATGAACAACCCATCTCTTTACAGACTGAATATCTCTGTCTCCCCGTTGTTGATGAAGCCAAACCCCCAATGTCATGGTGTTTGGAAGTTGGGTGCCTGGACGATGCCAACTCCAGGAGGGTGGAGTCCCAGTGAATGGGATTAGCGTCCTTCAGAAAGATGCCCAAGAGCTCTGGCAGCGTGAGAGTGGAGCAGGTGTGTGTGTTGAGATGTAAGGCTGTACCCCCTTTTTATCTGGTCAATCAGTGACATTGTGTTGGGATGAAAGACCCCAGAAGATGACTTGGCCCCTTCTCCATGCGAGGACACAGCAGAGATGACTGTTCTGGACCAAGAAGTATGTTCTTGAATGAATCCGAATCCACCAGTGATTGGATCCTGAGCTTCCTTGTTCTGGAACTTTGAAAATAGATTTCTGGTTTTGTCTGTTTGTCTGCAAGCCCTCCCCCCCCAAGCTATGGTATTTTGTTGTAGAAACTTGGACAGACTAGGCCATCTATGCCTGTGGATGCAGGTGGGGGTTGTGTGGGAAGTTCAGGGAAGGGGAGTCTTTAGCGCAAGAACTCTTGAATCTGCTGGGACCAAATGTGTCTTCCCTGAGGAGGACTTTGCTTGGGCTGATGGTACAGCTTGCCCTGCCATGGCCTCCCCTTTGTGAGCCTGCTCTTCACTGTGTCGTGAAGCCCCATCGGACACTTCCTTTACCCCACGGTAGGTAAACTGAGAGGCTCCAGGAGATGTTCTACATTGCCGAAGTTCATACACAAGACTCTGCTCACTTAGACCTACAGTGCAGGGGCCACATGTCCAGAGGCAACCTGGACGGAAGGTATTCACTGGTCCCGATTTCGGTATTTGCAATGTTTGCCATCGATGTTTGTCCATCGATCCTGCAGGTTCTGCCACGTGGCCAGTCTCTGTCTGCGTCGAACCATCCCATCCTCATCACCAACGATAGGGCAGCCGACCTATTTGTGATGCCTATTGTGCCAGCATTGGCTCACTTGATGGCCACTAATGCAGACCAGACTGGACTCAAGCTGTGAAATGAGGAAAACTTCATTTCACTATCTCTTCGGCCTCCAGAACACTGGCGACAGAACATGCGTGACTTCCTCTGGAGAGTGATAGCTTCGCCACTCCGCCAATGTTTACCTAAGGAAACGTTCCTTAGGAGAGAGCAGCCAATATGTGAGTATGCCCCTGCCCTCAATGACCTCACAGGAATCAATATGTCACATGTTTTTATTGCATCCTCACCATTTGCCTTCCTGTGAAATTCCTGGAGAATTGTCCTTTGTACCCTAAAAATACCCCCTTCCTTTATGAATAAACTTGTCCCTGGTCCATGCTTCTAGCTGACCCTTAGCTGCTATAGCTAAGCAATCTCTCTCATCATCCTTTCTTATACCCTGCATCCAGCTCTCTGCACTCTCCCATCTGTGCAGGTTCTGTATTGGTTCTAGCAGCTACACACACTTGGCGGGGCAGGACAGGACAGGGGGAGGGGTCCTGGGAGACAGGCGAGGCCCCAGCCCCCAGCTCCCTGGGAATCTACACACACTCTCTGGACTCTCTTCTCTCTCTTGCTCTATCATCCTGTGCTCATGCATGTACCCCCCTGTGCTCTCTGCACCCTTTATCCTCTCTCTCCCAGGCCCAGGTACACACTCACACATGTGCACACCCCCTGGGCTGCACGATAATGGGGAAGACACAGTACCCCGAACGCTGGCTCTGCAGGCCAGTGGGGAAGTCTGACAACTCCATTCACCCCCACATCAGTCTATTAGTTAAGCAAGTTCAGTAGCAAGAACTCCCCCATGCGCTGCCCCTGCCTGCCCGATATAAGTGGGAACCAGCGCAGAAGCTTCTCCCCAGAGGTGTTGCTGGAGTTGTAGCTGAATGCACCTATCAGAGATAGTCCCTGGATGATACTGGGTGTGTAAGCATGTGAGCAGGGCCAGACAACATCTTGATTCCCATTGATGTCCTGGCCAGAGTGTGTTGTGGGGTCAGACTGTCTAGACTGAATACTCCCTCTGTGTCCCTGTGATGCCCATTAGGTTTATGTGCTAGAGAAAACTAGAACCCCCAACTCTGGGCCACATCTTGGACCATTACCTAATTCTGCAAGCAGTGGGTTTTTGGAATTCAGGTACATCTATTCTTTTTTAAAAATTTTCTACAACTATTTTTGCAAGCACAGAGTAGATCAGTAGGACAAACCATCTGATCCAAAGTATCTGAAATATTTGCCATTTGGTCCTTTCCAAAAAGAAAATGTCCGGTCCCCAGCAGAAAGTTAAGTACAGGCTGCTTGGAAAATGCAACCTACGTGTTGGGATTTAATATATGTGAGAATGTCCATATATGTTCATTTTTCTCTTTCACTTGTGGCCGTTTCTAAGTCTTGGTTGCTCAGCGCGCGAGTGGGGATGTTCATGATACCTGTTTTATTGGGTCATTGTAAGGTTTAAAGTAACGATGGACCTGTCCACACTGCTCGAGTCTGAATGCTGGCTGTTCTGTGTTGCAGCAAACACAAGAGCATGGTGGATACACTGGGAGGGGAAGGAAGGCTTGCGGGAGTTGTGACTGGGGTGTGTTTTGGAAGAGAGGATAGCGATGCTGCTGGTTCTGGAAGGTCTAGCTCACCTCCCTGGCCTGGGCATTCTGCCTGCTTCCCTAGGCTTCCACCAAGTTTTGAAAGCTCAGAGAGATTGTCGCCAGCTAGCGATTCCCTTGATCCCGAGGAGTGCCTTTGCAATTCCAATCTGTGCTCCCATCACCAAGATAAACTGGTAATGATTTGCCAATAAGATGCAATTACGGTGCCTGCCGGGTCAATATGCAATCAGTTACCCGCTGCTCTGCGTGGCTCTGATCTGCTGGTAGGAAATTTCCTTTCTCCAGACACTTTGTAAACCAGGATGGAGCGAGAGGCTTGGGGGTTGCAGAATCAGGGAGTTTGTTTTCACTCCAGTTTCAGAGCAGCATGTGAAGTTAGTCAGAGGTGACAGTCTCCCTTGGGAGGTTCCCTGGCCACCCGAGGCCAGGCTGGGCCCCGCTCCCCAATGCTCCCAGTATCCTCTCTGATGTCCCAGATAAGGATTAGACTCACAAGCATCATAAAGTGGATTTTCTGAGGGTTTGTGCACAGGAAGTCTGGTCGGTCACTCCACACCAACTCAGTATATATTCCTTTTTTTCTCTAATTACTGTAACGTCGGTTTACATTATTGCGTGTGACTCAGAGGTCTAGGATCTCATCTCCTCAGGTGAGCAGATACCCCTCAGCACCCGTCGTCCTCCATCTTTGTCCTCTGGCCTCCTCCACCACCAGCTCTCTATCCTCCCCTTCCCGCTCTGGTACATGTTTCAGTTCTTTCTCAGTAGCTCCTCTGTATGCTTGGTTCCCCCCACCTCATTTTTCTTCTCCCACTTTCTAGACCTTCTAGAAGGTCTAGAAATTTCTAGATCTTTCTAGAACGTTCTAGACCTTCACTCTCAGCCTCTGCTCTCACTTTTGGAAATCTCACTCAAAGCTGCAAAAGCCGTACTGATACCCGAACAAGACCCCTTCCTGGTCCTCAGACAGGCCCTGGCTGGTGTATCCTCCCACACAACATGCCAGGGGATCTCGGACTGACTTACAGGAGTGGAGCTTGAGAGTAAAGTAAAATGAACTTGAGAAATTTCACCTCAGAGACCCAAGATCTTGGTTTCTAGCTGGGCCATCATCAAAGCAGACCACCTCATGTTGTGATGTGGGGGTGTCTTTCTCACCCCCCCAGCCCCGGTCAGTGCAATTTCAGCTTAGGTCAAAGGGAGGATTCTCATCTTGGTTTTGATGTGAGTCCACATTGACTTGCAGCTTACACGCAGGGGTTTCAAGCGATTGAAGGCACCTTTTTTGTGAGGTTAAGATTATATCGTTTTATGTTTAAAATGTAAATCTTTAATTCTTCTGGATTTTGCTTTTCTAATGCGACTATATAACTTAACTCTAAGATCTGTGTAGATTTTGTCCCCAAAATCTCTGTTTGGGGGCTCTAGCTGAATGAAATAGCATCCCGGGGACTTTCATGAAAGATAGTGACTGCAACATTTTGGGTCTAGATATAAACAAAGCAAAACAGAAGCACGCAGTTGTCCAACAGCAAAGGAAATTATTGGCTACAACCAAGTAGAATCCCATTACAGGATGCTAAATATTTTCTGAAAGAGTTAAATCTCTCTTCACAATCTTTGCTCACGAGATCCCTGATGTTTATTTATTTATTTTTTTTTAATCTGAGAAACCGTGACTAGGAAAACAGCAGACTGGATTTTTAGTTACCACTGTGAGAGAGAAAGGCAATGACTATATGTTTTTATATGGATTTACATCCCTTCATGGTTTCCATGGTGATGGGACATGTGTCCATTTCGGTGATTTGGTAAAAGATCACAACACACAAGAAGATCTTAAAAAAAATAAAGTCAACACAAACTATTATTTCTGTCCTTGGGAAACTTGGTGCTCAGTGTTTTCAGGAGTGGTGGACCCATGCTGAAAAGAGTTCTGCATTGGATTCTGCTGGTGGTCAGGTTCTCCAGACCAGGGATAGGGGTGGGAGTCAGATGGAAAAGTGCTTTTTAGCTTATAAAAATCTAAGCCATCCTATCTGATGTCATATCTCCATGGATCTTTATTATTATAATCTTTAGTTGATTACACATGTAAATTTTTTATATCATTGTCTACCCCAACATTCTCCCACCACCTTGTCACCTGTGAACCAACATCTTGATCTCTTGTGTTCATTCCTCTCCTGATTTCCCTCTTCCTTCCTCCCCCTCCTCACTCTATGCTTTAGTTCTGTTATCAGTGTGTTAGTTATAACTTGTTCTTGTCCTTTTGTTTAGTTGTTTGGAGGGTTGTGGGTATTGTTCAGCTTCAAGGTGCAATTCCTCTTTGGGGAAAAAAGAATCTACTTACCTTCTCACTGGTTGGTTCTATTTGCCCTGAGGCCTTTCTACCTCTGATGCTTCCTTTGTAGAGGTTCAAGTTGAGTATGACTGGTCTCAGGGAAAACTACAGCTATCACAAAAATGCAGAGTAGAGAGTCAGGTCAAATTGCTTTTTCTGTCTACACTGTGAGGATTCAATGTCCCCATGACCCACCATGTTTGGTGAACAAGCCTTTGATGAAGACAGAACCATGAACTCATTAGCTCTGCATTTTTTTCTGTTGTTGTTGCCCCTGCATGCCAACACAATAACCTCATCCATTGTATTTCTAGATGCTCATCTGTTGTCTTCCTCCAGCACCATTTTAGATGGAGAAGTCCATTTTAGACAATGGCTCCCTCTTTAAAGACAGAACAGAGCTGTTGGCTTCATAATAGTAATATTCACATGTAAGTCTTTAAAAGCAGGTGCTTAATGCAAGAGCATTTCACCAACCAACCTTTGTCTCTCATCCTCAAGTCCCTCATGACTGGCAGTGTTGTCTTTCATTTGATCCTCCAACAGGGCATGAGGGGACACCTGGTTCCCTCATGGCCACCTTGCTGGTCCATTGGCAGAGTCAGGATCTAACATCAGCTGAGGAACCTAGACTATCTGAACGCAGGATTGGAAGAGTGGCTGCTTTATTGAATGTATCACACAAACCCACATTCCATGAGCTCCATCAGGTCTGTCTTACGTAACCCAGAGACACCTTTTCTGGGCTTATCAGATAAGCTAGTAGATGTTTCTACTGATAACCCAACTCAGTTGGTCATGGAATGATTTGGGAGGCCACTTTAGGAGATCAGGCCTTCTGCAATCATCCCAGTCTAGGTAGGAACATCATTGCTTCTAGCAGCCAAAGGACAACAGCACCCTTGGTATTATCTCCATGTAATTATTAATAAGGAACAGGGGGAAATATGGACAGAGAGGAAACAACCACCTGAGTTTCTTTCTGTCTCTGTCTCTCTTTTTTCTCCGAATCCCCCACATTCTCTTTCATTCTCTTGTTCTTTCTGACTTTTCTGGATTCTCCTTGTGCTCTCCTCCTCCCAGGGTGATTCATCCTTTTTTTCTCACCTCTCAGGCCCAGATCAACCCATGCACACATGTGCATACCCACTGGACCAGGCATATATAACCATGGGCGGGGCAAAACCACTGATTCCACAGAGAGACTAACGGTGGGAAAAGCCTGACCAGCCCATTTACCCCACACTAATTATAAAAGCTATGCTTTGGGTCAAACTTCCCTGCCAGTGTCAGACTCCTGGAGCAGTCCTACTCTTTCTTCCCTCCCTTCTCCAACTCCAGGGGCATTTGCTGAGCGCTGTACAAGGTGACAGTTAAATGTCCCTTGTTCTCTTCTGGATGTGCAAGCCAGTCATTACTGTTCTTCATCAAGAAATGGGAACCACTCAGAGTCCCTTTGTGTTTGTGATGCGCTGTTTCCTTCGGCCAGACGCTCGCAAGGAGCCTTGTTCTAACTCCCCTTTTGTGCGCTTTGCATTATTCATGCAAAATTCATTTAGTATCTTCTGTCCAGATGTTGGGTTCTCTGTTGTTTCTGGCAGTTGTCATTCTGAAGAGGAGCAGAGAGAAACATTAACTTGCACAGAACTACTAGAAGTGACCAGGACCATCTCTCCTCATCCCTGTGTGCTGGTTGCATGTCTTTTTCAAAGCAATGCTTGTTTAGAACAGTGACAAACATCCTCCCTGCCTTGGTGTTACTTTTACCCTTGAAGAAAGCAGAACCGAGAGATGGATCACTGGGTGTCTAGCTCGCACAGAGCGTGTGCTCTGCATTCATCTGTCTTCCATGCGGCCTCCCGTCAGAAAGACATTACTGCAAAGCTCCCCTCTCCTCACTGCCAGTATCGCCGGTGACAGCTCGGTCAGCTGTCTTAACAGCTTGTCAGGAAACTAATCAATGTAGCTTTTCACAAAGGAATCTCCTTGATCAATATCACCAAGTAAACCCAGACCTAACAAACAGATCACTTAAGTGTTGCCATTATTAATAGAAGTCACACAGGCGATCGATGATTGGGGATATTTCCATGAACACAGCACATCATAAAAGCTTTCTGCCGATGCCTCTTTGGCCAAGAGCTGCTGGAAAATGCCAGAGGTGGTAGGAGAGATGACACGCAGGTTGTCAGCTCCGGAAACATGGTCTCACACCAGCATATGTGCACTGTGAGCTCAGAGAGGGAGCACCGGAGTGTTGGGAAAAATGAGGTATGGATCTCACAGAGATTTTCCCATCATTTTGGGATACATGGAGGTGTTTTGAGGTCTTAGTACCTTGGGTACTCGTATAAAAGGCCTTTGATCAATTCTTGCTGCCCTGATCACTGTATCACTGTGTCCTGTACCAACCCAGGGATGGGTGCGGATACCAGCAAGCCATCTCTGTCCTTTCTCTTCTGATCCTTTCCTCTGGACTCATTGGGAAATTCTGGTTCTAAATATCATGAAAGTGTCTGACCAATGACCTACAAGTGAGGACATTAGTGATGGGATCAGATGTGGCTGTTCTATGCATGGATTGTTGGTTCCCTGTGAGAGGGTGTTCAACAGTTCCATTCAGTCACACATGGCAGCGAGTTTACTAAGGAAAAACAAGCAAAGGCTGCATTTTTCTTTCTTTTTTTCATTAATTAAATAATTTATTTATATATAAATTTTGCATCTTTGTAATCCCCAGGGTTCACCTCCCCCCCCCCGGGGTTATTTTATTTATTTATTTTTTTAATTATTTATTTATCTTTTACATCATTGTCAACCTCAGGGCTCTCCCACCACCCTGTACTCCTTGCATCATCATCATCTTTTGTGCCCTTCCCATCCCTGAATCCCCTCCCCCTCTTTTAACAAAATCAAGATGAAAAGTCCAGTCAAAAAATGGGAGAAAGAGCTTAAAAGACACTTCTCCAAAGAGGAAATACAAATGGCCAACAGGCATATGAAAAACTGCTCAATATCAGTACTAGTCAGGGAAATGCAAGTCAAAATCCCAATGCGATACCCCCTTCCACCAGTAAGAATGGCCCAGGCCAAGAAAACAGGCAACAATAAATGCTGGAGATGTGGAGAGAAAGGCTGCATTTTAAAAGCTTAAGAAAAGAGAAACCAGGGGGAAAGAGGTGTCTGGCTGGGCACAAATGAGTAGTTTAATGGGTAAGAGTTGCCTTTTGAAAGGGGCAGGTTTGCGAAAGACACACCTGTGCGGGCACAGGTGTGCAAGGAGCTGTGTTTGTCAGAGCAAGGGACGCCCTTCTAGGATGGTCATTGGTTGCTGTGGGGTAGAAGCACCAGGTGAAAGAACTCACCAGAGACAGGGTGGGAAGCAGAACGGAGGGTGGGATGGGGTGGAGTGCGGTGGGGGTATTGAAATCCACTGCTAAGGGAAGCCGTGGACAAGGCAGAAGAGGTTTCAGTGCAGTGAGAGACCCCAAGGTGTCAAGGACTGGTTCCTGGGAGGGTCCTGCCTGGTAATCCAAATTTGCTGTGGATCATCACCTTAACTGGGTCTTGAGCTTAGTGGCTCAAGTTTCCAGGGAGACCCCATTCCCTCCCCCTTATCCATTGGAGCCCCCTGAACTTGCCTGTTGGGCAAGAAATAGTGGCTTCATGTCAGTGTAACATGACGCCACAACATTGATGAAATTACAGTCAGATTGATTCCTTCTGGGTCTTCTGTAACTGATAATCCTTTCTGCCCCCATCTGACTGGTCATCTTTCCTGACCCCACCAATTCCAGAAAACTTCTACCCTAAACTTCTCTACTCTAAGCTCCCATCACAAACGCTGCTGAAACTCCTGGAGACAGCTTGAAATGCCTGGACCACAATGGAGCATTGAGATGTTACCCACTTTTTCTTTCCTTAGCCTTTATCTGTGTCGGTCATTATAGCCTCCCAGCAAGTGGTCTCTGCAATGTATCTGCCTTATGTTTTCTGACTCCAAGCCTCATCACAAGGGTCCACTTGGACGTACCCAATATGGTGAACAAGATTCCTTTCCTCTTAAAATAAACAAAGACTTGCCAGTTCTGTGATCTTTCCTTCCTACCAGAGTGATAAAAACCCATTTGATCAACTGACATGGTGTGACATTGGCCCATTATACTCTGATGATGAAGACAGTCATGTCCTCATGCTTTGTAGGACATGGCGGCTGCATACCCTAAATAATAACCCGAGGAGAGAATCAGAAACATCACAGCTTTGGGAACTGAGTGTCAATTCTTCAGTATATTCCTAAAATCCTTTAAAACCCCACAACAAACATGATGGGGGTTTATTTACATTTCCTTCCTTTTTCATGTTTCTCCTTCAGAAAAACCCGGCATCAGTGAGAGCGAAAGGTTGTGCTGACCCTTGTGAACAAACGCACAGCCCTCTCACCAATCAGTCCTCCTCGGGTGCCCTCTGAGATATCTCCATATATAATTCCTGGATGAAAATCTTTTTTTTTTTCTGACAATAAACAATGTGTAGTTATATCCTGGTTAAGCCCAGCCAGACTCAAAGATTGGCGAGATGTCAGATGAGAACTGGGAGGGCAGCTTGGACTATTTTCTTGGGGATATAGCATATCCCTTCGATCTCAAGCTAAATAAGACAAACAAAGAAAAAGGAAGAAGTAAATATCCATTCATCTGTTTGCTTGTCATCAGAAAACCAACCTTTGAAACTTTACAATATTTTGAGTTTTCAAATGGTAACTTGCTGGTGTAAAGATTTTTTTGTTCCATTAACCAGCGAAGATAGCTGGAGATACCTGGGAAAGCTTTTTGTGCTGGAACTTCTCTGGCTTGTGTTTCTGTTGGCACTGAATAGCTAAATGCTGTCAAGAGCTTCCTCTGGGGTGGGTAATGAGAAAGCAACACTGTCTACACACTTTCCTTTTCCCTGATGTTTTTACACAGCTGTTACAGGAGTTCCACAGCACTGGACTATTCCTAGCACACTAAGCACCTTGAAAGGTTGATCATTGCTCATGGCAGGAGGGCCTATTTTCCCAAAGCAGTGGCGACTGGCCTTGCTGGTGGCGTGGCTTCAGAATCTAGGTGATGTTGTCCAACGTTCTGGAGGAACACGCATGGGGGCTCTGAACCCCCCTCTCTCCTGAGCTTTTGGCTCTTGACTGAGGACAGATACCTACTGGATCTGATCGAGTCTGTTTAATCTGAAAAATGGGAATGAAGCCAGGACCCCAATATGGGCGGTATTGAAACTGAGACACTGATGCTAGTAGCTGTGCCTGAAAAACACAGAGGTAAAAGAGGCCTAGAGAGGATAAGGGTGTTTTTACTTTGCTGCAAATTCTGGGTGTGGAAGAGGAAATGTATCACTTAGAAGGTGTGTAGAGGGAAATTGGAGCATTTGGCTTTTAGATAAAAAAGAGAGAGAAAAGGAGCAGAGACCAGAGACAGAGAGACTTTTGGGGAGAGGAGAGAAGAGAATGGCAGGTGGGTAAAGAGTAGCCTGAGTGACCAGGCTGGGCTGAAGCCCTCTGAAGAGTGAGCAGGAGGTGACAAGGAGCCATGGTCACCGGCAGAAGAGTGGCTGGAGTGTGGCGCCGTAGCAAGGCGGCATCATGAGCTGGTCCCTGGCCAGGGATGGGGAAAGCTGACTTGTGCATCAGCAATTGCGGAAGAAGTTTGAAGAGCCTTGGAGAAGTGGAGCAGCTCGGAACACAGGAGAGAGAAGAAGCCAAGAGAAGACGCCAAAGAAAGGTTGGACTTGGCAGTGCCTGCTTCAGGTATGGAGGGGCAAAGAGCACCATCTTGGACATGTGTCTTTCGGACTGAAAATGGTGACTGGGGTCAGGTAATTGGCCTCTTGTGGCTTTAAGGACTTTTTGTTTTCCCTGTTGAATTCCCTTGTCAATAAACCCTGTTGTTGAGCTGCATTTTGTCTGGCAACTGCTATACCCAGTTGGTACAAACCCAAGGGAATCTGGATGGCAGAAGCTGCATTTTATTTTATTTTATTTTATTATTTTTTGGTTTTATTGGTCATTGTTTTTTTATTTTTAAAATTTATTTATTTATATATATTTCACATCATTTCAGTCCCTGGGGGTCACCCACCACCTCCCCTTCCCACCCGCTCCAGCTGGTCCCCATTCTCCCCTTGTGCAGTTTCATTTGGTTGACCATAATATTAGTGAAACCATTTGCTTTCTGTCCCTTTCTATCTGGCTAGTTTCTGCTAGAATGATCTCTTCTAGGTACATCCAGGTTTCCATAAATTCATCAAATTTGTCATTTTTAATTGATGAGTAATATTCCGTTGTGTATATGTACCACATCTTTTTCATCCAGTCATCTGTTTTGGGGCATTTAGGTTGCTTCCATGTCCTTGCAATTGTAAATTGTGCTGCGGTAAACATCCGAGCGCAGGTGTCCTTTTGTACCCACATATAGGTCTCTTTTGGGTAGATATCCAAGACAGCAATTGCTGCATTTTAAATGTGACTTGTTGGTTGGGGGCTTCTGCCTCATTTTGATATGATTTCAGGACCAGTCATGGCGCTTAACTACCAGTATTGTGGGGACAAAGATGACTTCCAGGGCACTCCCTGAAACAAGCACATGTAGTAACATGTGGTCTAGACAACCGCCATCTCCTCCGAGCCACTGGGTTCCAGATGGGAGGCTGTGTCTCTGTATGTAGGGGGCCTCACATTTTGTCAGAGGAGGGATGCCATGAGTAGAAGTTCAGCCAGGAAGAGGAATGAACTTGGAAAGGAAAAAAATCTCTCTGGTAACCCACGCCCCACTGGGAATCTTCAACTAGGAGTGCTGAAGTATTAATGGTACCTGCAATGTGTTTCACCAGCACAACTAGCTGCTACTTTCCTGTGGTCTTTGTAACAGAAGCTTTGACTGGGATTCTAAGTTGTAGCAGTTTTGCAGTTTCTACTAAGTCTTGTTTGTTGATGTAGCTGACCCACTTGTTGCGAGTAGCCAGTCACTCAGGGAAATGGGGTGGATGGGGTTCCGTGCTCAGCCCTGCCCTCTCAACACAAGGCAAGAACAGCTGGGGAGATCAGCTTCCAAGCAAATATTGATGCCCGTCTGTCTCTTCCTGGTCCCTCCTCTGTCAGAGACCACTGGTCACCTTGATTTCCAGAGGAAAATCATGAAGCCCAGTGTCCTTTTTGGCTTGAACAAAAACACCTTCTTTAAAAGCTGCCTGAAGACCCCAAAGGAGAACCAAGACAGCCAATTAGCTATTGTTTCTTGTATTTAGTGCTTTGGAAGAGTCTCCACAGGGGACTCAGGAGTGGATGGTCTTACATAGGTACAGCTTGTGCAGTGAACCTCTGTCACCATTCTTGCGAGCTAGCGTCTCTCCTGGAGATGAACCTTTCATGAGAGCTTGAAATCAGGTCAATAGGACCACATAGCAGCTGCCACTCAAAGCAGTTTAACAAGGGATTTTATTTACAAGGAGAGAGTAACAGGGAAAATGAAAAGTCCTCACAGCCACCAGTGGCAGTAACCTGACCCCAGTCATCATTCTCAGCTCCAAAGGTCCCAAAGACACATGTCCAAGATGGCGCCCTTTGCCCCTCCACATCTGAGGCAGGCACCCTGCAGAGTCCAGTCTTTCTCCACATCTTCTCTTTGCTTCTTCTCCAGTGTTCCGAGCTGCTCCACTTCTCCAAGTCTCTTCAAACTTCTTCCACAATGACTGATGCACAAACCAGCTTTCCCCATCCCTGGCCATCTCCAGGGAGCTCACGATGCCACCTTGCTGCGGTGCCACACTCTTCACACCAGCCACCCTTCTGCCGCCACCATGGCTCCTTGCCATCTCCAGCTCACTGTTCAGGGGGCTTCTGCCCAGCCTGGTCACTCAGCTACTCTTGACCTGCTGCCATTCTCTTCAATCCTCTCCCCAAAGTTTTTCTAGTCTCTGCTCCTTTCCTTTTATCTCTCTCTCTCTCTCTTTTTTTAAAGCCAAAGGCTCCAATTTCCCTCCACACACCCTCATGGTGATAACTTTCTCTTCCCCACCTGGGATTTGCAGCAAAGTAAAAGCAAGCACCCTTATCCTGTTTAGGCCTCTTTACCTCTGTGTTTTTCAGACACAGCTAATGGCATCAGTGCCTCGATTTCAATATTGCCCATATTGGGGTCCCGGCTTCATGCTTACCCTGTCCCAAGAACTGTGTTAAATTCGCCATTTGTCCTGCCCCATGCAGGTCACTCCGTCTCTGAGATATGGGGGTGGTAACCTGTTGCTTGTACAGATTAGAGAAAGGATCTTGGGAGGTTCAATAACCTGAGCGAGAGCACCCAATGTGTTGCAAATATAGACTTTCAGCACTGTGTTACTTTGACTGCTTCTAGTCAGGCAAAACACCAAAAAAGTAGATTTTACTTTTATTTTTAAAATAGGAAATGTGATCCTTTATCTAATGATGTATCAGAGCAGAGAACCATCTGCCCCTTGACCTCTATGAAAATTAGGTGAAAATATATTTTCTTGATGATTTTCCTTGGGTGAAAGTGGGGTCATTGCTTTTTCAAAGTCTATTCTGTCTTTGCTTCGGTGATGGAACCCTTGGAATTATTACATGAATCCTTGTTTACGAGGTTGAACTTGTAAACATTCACTTGTTTGTGAATGTGACCCAGGTCATTTGCTCCTGGATTCTAGCAACTGCTTGCCATGGAACCTTTCCCAGGTCCTCTTGTGCTTGAGCTACTCAATAAGAAAATATGAAGCCTCCTTTTTAAAATTAACTGCACACACATATATGTCCACATACATGCATAAAGTGTCATTGTCTACCCCAATGTTCTCCCATCACCTTATCACCCGTGAACCATCTCAATCTCTTGTGCCCCCCCAATTTTAATTTCCTCCCCCTCCCTTGCTCTATGCTTCAATTCTGCTAACATGTCTAAATTTTTCTTGTCTTTTTTTTATTTCCCTTTTATCCCACATATAAGTGAGACCATCCTGTATTTCTCTTTTTCTTTCTGGCTAATTTCTGCTAACAGGATTCCTTCTAGCTCCATCCATGCTGCTGCAAATGACATAAGTTTGTCTTCTTTGAGGGATGAATAATATTCCATTGTGTATATAGACCATAACTTTTTCAGCCATTCCTCTGTTTGGGGCATTTGGGTTGTTTCCATATTTTGGCTATTGTCAATAGTTCTGCGATAAATATCTGGATACAGGTGTCTTTTTGAATTGATGCCCCATCAGAGATCCACAAACTAGCAATCTGGGAACCTCCCTTCTCTGAGCACACAGTCAGTTCACTGCCCAAGCTGCATCAGTTTCAGCCTCCAAAGCAGATCTCAAATACACCTGTGGCTTGCCATCTGTGCCCCCATCCCCCCAGACAGGATCAGGATCTCTTCTCTGTTATCACAGCAGACTCCCAGCTGGTCTGTCCACTCCTAATCTCCTGAGTTGTGGATTTTTTCCCATCTCCTCCACAGGCAGTCAGCTCTGTTCTTTTTCAGATTCCCTGGTGGTTTCCCTTCGCTCTTAGGATCCCACTACTTACCCTATAAAGCTCTTACTTTTTGGACCCCCAATTGCATCTCTGTCTCGCCTTCCTCCAGAACCTCCCCTGCTCTCTCATGGCCAGTCACACTGACTGCCTTCTTCAGTCAGGGTGTGACAGGTTTAGCTGCAACAACAAACAGCCCCTGAACCCAGCATCTTATAAACCTGACGGCTCACTTATCACTAATACTGTGTATCCATATGTATCAGTGATGGCAGGTGACACAAGTCACACACCACTGGCATCTTCTACACAGGCGTGGCACACCAGATACCCTTACTACCCCTGGGGAGAGCAAGTCACGTGTCCAGACCGGGGTCACGGAGGCAGGGAATCACACTTGGCTTATGTCTCCAGCATGACAACCCAAACAGGGCGTTCTGCTTCCTTCCTCCAAGGCCCTGAACATGCCACTCCCTTGGTGGGAAGCACCTCTCCCTCCACGTGGGGCAACGTCTCCTCTCCATCCTTCCTAACAAGTGCAGGCTTGGATCATGCAGCCCGATGACAAGATCTTATAGCCGCACCCATGTAGATGAACATATCGTGCTCACAACTGTATCTGGGAGTGAGTTAGTCAGCTCCGTGAAGACAGAAAAATGTTAGGTTTTGCTTCTCTGTGTGACAATAACGACACAGATCACATGCCAGGCCTCGTTCAAAGTGTTCTCCGTGGAAAAGTCGGAACTGTTTACTCTGTGAGGTGGAGCTTTCACCCTGCGTTGTATAGATAAGAAGTAGAGACTTTAAGAAACCTGTCCCACCACCAGCTGGTTGCTAGCGACAGGAAGCCGGGGCTCAGACATCAGACTCCTGCCATCTGAGTCGTTCTTTCAGTCACTGCGATCTACGGATGGACAGCGTTCAGACAGCGCACCTCTCCCGGATACCCAGGCTATGCGTTCACAGTAGCATGAATTGCTGGACTGAACTGGTATCAGCTCAGGGAAATCAAACGGGGACTTATTTTTCTGGACTGTTGAAAATGGAAGGGGACATCAAGGTCACTCAATGCGACCCTCTTCTCTTAGAGACTGGTGAACCCAGCGCAGGGGCAAGTTGGAGGCAGCGTCTTCCCTCTGCCAGCTCTGCAGGGTGGCATGCTCGCTACCCTGGACCCACAGGGTCCTGCCTCCATTGAGCAGCAAGGCAGAAAGCAGCCCCAGCAGAGATTTCTTCCAAGAGACCAACGGAAACTTCTGTGTAGGTGAAGGATTTGAAGACAGGGAGTAGAAATATTTTTTACTTTCCCCTCTCTGTTCCGAAATTAGATTCTCTAGGACAAAAAAGAATGCCAAAGGTAATGAAATCTCCACGGTTACACACAGAGTTTAAATTAACGGTATGAGTCAGTGTGCAGAATAGAAATAGCAGCCAAAGCTGACATCCTGGGAACAAATGACTCAATTAACTGTAGAAGTTCTACCACCCAGTTCAAATTTCCTTGATGATTTGTAATCAGAGTCCCTTGAGAGTTAAATCCCACAGGCGCAATGGCAAAAATGTGTATCTGGTTACCAGGGAGATGGAGTCCTTGGGCGTTTGTTGGGGGTAACACCTGAGAACTGACTTCCTGGCTCCCCACCTCTGCCCCCACCCCCCAGCAAGTCCTGGGTATCTGCTATCCATCTCTCAGAGACGCAACACACCTTGTCCCAGGAGAAACTCTCCAAAGACCACCTCCATCTTGGTCTCCAAGAGAACCCTGGTCTGTGGAAAGCAAAATCAGTTTTCCCAGCTCCCGCATGCAGAAAAGCTTCTGGTGGGCTGGGCAGAGATGCTTTAGGAGAAAGGACTAGGTCAGGTGGCTGTGGTATGTGGAAGGAGAGGGTCTCTGGGCATGAGTGTACTCTCCCACAGAGAGAAGAGCACCAACACCTCCTCACTCATCAGAAGCTCTTTGAACCCTGAGTATAATGCGGATCATGAAGCAAGAGTTGTGTCTCGTGGTAACTAAGAATCCTTCGCTCCCCATGGGTCTACTAACCCAGCTTGGTGAGAGAGGTCAGAGGACGTGGGTGCTGGCTCCCAGAGGCCCAGCTAGAACAGGTAAGGTGGGGTTGCTTCCTC
>PVHY01020170.1:0-26085 GCA_004024945.1 Uropsilus gracilis | reverse complement strand
TGAAGTGGCCGGGCCTAGGGATCGCGGTTCGAGTTTCGCTTGGGGCCCGTAGTGAGACCTAGTTCCAAAAAAATAGCTGGGCGTGATGGTGTGCGCCTGTAATCCCAGCTACCTGGGAAGCTGAGGCTGGGGATTGCTTGAGTTCGTGGTACCTCGGGCAACGAGAGCCTGCGGTTCCACGGGCAAAAATAGCGAGACCTAGTCTCAAAAACAAACAAACAAAAAAAAAACAAAAAAAAAATTTTTTTTAAGAGAGATTATTTTCTGTTTTGAATGTGGACGTTCAACATAACAAAATATAAGCCCATTTTCATTTTTTTTTTTTTTTGAGAGTAGGTCTCACTATTTTTGCCTGTGGGACCGCAGACTCAAGCGATCCCCAGCCTCAGCTTCCCAGGTAGCTGGGATTACAGGTGCGCGCCACCATGCCCAGCTATTTTTTCGGACTAGGTCTCGCTGTGGGCCCCAGGCAGGACTCAAACCAGGATCCCTAGCCCCGGCCACTTCATAGGCTGAAGCTTACAGGCACAAGCCACTGTGCCTGGCTATAAGCCCACTTTCAAATTTGCTTTTGTTATTTTATTTTTTTGCCTGTTTACTAATTTAATACTCTTGATCATCTAGTGGGCTGATAGTGTTACTTCATTGTTTTCGTTGAGATGTGGACTCAGAGATAAATTAATTTGTCTGAAGTTACATCCTAAGTGTCAGAGGTTTACTCAGGAGAAGTTTCTTTGACTCTAGAAAACATATTCTTTGCAGTTTATCCTGGATGGTTCCGGCTGGGGAAAGTTTGACTGTTGCGAATGCCAGGGGCTCATAAATGGACACCTGGGTGAGAATCCTGTTTTCTTCACTGCCAAGAACTCCTGAGAGTCAACAACTCCTATAAACCTCCATTGAAGTATTGTAGATTTCTCAGACAGACCGGCACTATCAATCAAAGCTAATTTAATTACTAGTCTGAGTTTGCCATGAACAGAATTTCTGTAATGAAACCATTTTCAAATCCCGGCTCACCTTAGCAGGATTTATACTTGTACAACATAAGAATTTAGATATATTTCCCTAATGTTTGTATTGAAGCCATTTAACTTAAAAGCGTGAACTAGGGCTAAAGCTGGCACCACTGCTGACTAATTGTATGACTCCAGGCAAGTCATTTTACCACTCAGAATCCCCATTTCCTGTTGTGTTAAATGAGAGGTTTGGGTAATAGTACAAGTTCTAAGATCCCTGTTACATAGCCTTCGTGAGTTTCTTCCTGTTTATTCTCTGTATGTATGTAGAATGTGTGTAGAAATCATGTATTGTATGGCTTCTAGGGTTTATAGTTGTACCATCTCCTTATTTCTTATTTACTCATTTGGGGAAATAGTGATATGAATAATGCACACAGCAATTAATCCAAACATTGTTTGGCCCTAGGATATATTATAATTGTTTCGTTTGAGCCAATATGGAATTTCTTCCTATTGCTAACCCTAGTGGGTTGGAAGTAGTCTAACCACACAATCAAGATACTATTGATCTCCTATTATGCACCCATCATTGTGAAGAACTTTGGTGCTTTGAAACACCACCATTGCTTACAGATGGCTTACTTAATAAATGAGATGGTGATTAAGAAGCAATTATGTGAAAGACTGTTAATCACTTGGTGTCATATGGACAGTACATTCTTCAAGGCAGTGCAGAGATCACAAAATTAGGATGTAGACTTGGGTAGAACCCAGTTCTGCTAAACTTAAAAATCACTTTTCCCCTTTTTAGATAGGGATTGTCTACTTCAGTTATGTCTTATGTGAAGATGTAATGAACTTTTGAGTTTGAAGTACAGCTATTCTATTATACATTCCACTATGTATGGTTGTTAAAATATGTAATACCGATGTGCACCACCTGAAATCCTCTTGCTTACCATTAATGTACAGACTTTTGAGTGGAAATTTTTTTTTTTTTTTTTTTTTGAGACTAGGTCTCGCTATTTTGCCCATGGAACCGCAGGCTCTCGTTGCCCGGGGTACCAGGGACTCAAGCAATCCTCAGCCTCAGCTTCCCAGGTAGCTGGGATTACAGGCGCGCACCACCACGCCCAGCTATTTTTTTTGGAACTAGGTCTCACTACGGGCCCCAGGCAGGGCTCAAACCGCGATCCTTAGCCCCGGCTGCTTCATAGGCTGAACCTTACAGGCACTAGCCACCGTGCCCGGCTAATGTACAGACTTTTGAGAATGCTGAAACTGGATTATTTTATTTTATTTTATTTTTTTTTTTTTGAGACTAGGTCTCACTATTTTTGCCCATGGAACCTCAGGCTTGCATTGCCTGGGGTACCATGGACTCAAGCGATCCCCAGCCTCAGTTTCCCGGGTAGCTGCGATTACAGGCACGCATCACCATGCCCAGCTATTTTTTGGGACTAGGTCTCGCTGTGTTGCCCCGAGCGGGACTCGAACCGCTATCCCTGGCCCCAGCCGCTTCATAGGCTGAAGCTTACAGGCATGAGGATCTATGCAGGTTTTTTTTGTTTTTGTTTTTGTTTTTGTTTTGAGACTAGGTCTTGCTTTTTTTGCCTGTGGAACTGCAGACTCCTGTTGCCCGGGGAACCACAGACTCAAGCAATCCCCAGCCTCAGCTTCCCAGGTAGCTGGGATTACAGGCGCGCACCACCACGCCCAACTCTGTTTTTATGGAACTGGGTCTCGCTACATGCCCCGGTGGGACTCGAACCACCATCCTTGACTCTGCCCGTGGTTTCCTAGGCTGCCGCTTACAGGCATGTGTCACCATGCCTGGCCAGATCCATGCAGCTTTGATACTTTAAGATTCTGTGATCTGTAGGAATACAAAGCACATAAAGGAATCATTAGTGTAGGTGAAAAGAGGGGATGCTTTGGGAAATTGAGGGAGCTCTAGTAACTGAAGGAGAGTTTGAGATTTTTTTCAGAATCCAGATTGGTTAAGAGTGTTAGGTGAACGGTTCACCAAGTAGAGCCCAAAAATGGGATGTGTCTTTCTCCCAAGCTGAGATAAAAATATTACTGTAGATGATTGGGTTACCTGTACAATAGCATTGTCCTTTATTGACACTTTTTTCCCCTTATTGACACTTAAGGAAGTCTCTTGATGAGAGTGCTTTACAAAAGTATGTAGCTTAATAATTCATTGTTCCTTGGAAGGAAATGAAATACTTGAACATCCAAAAGACGAAATGGCACATATCTCTTGTACATTTTGCCTAATGTGTTCAAAACGAATTTAGTCAGCAATCCAAAACTAGCTTCTCAGTTTATACGAGATAGTAACATGTTTTAAAAAGCAGTTAAAATGACATAAAGTATTATGTAAACTAATTTTTTCTTCTTCACCAAATGTTGTTGAGTACCTTCTATGTTCAAGGTACAGTTTAGTATAGAGTTTAGTTTAGTGGAGCAGACAAATATAATAGCATTTATTAAGAGCTTTCTGGTGAGTTTGCCCCTTCCTAAGGGACCTGATGGTTCCTAGGCATTCTCTCTCACTTAATCCTTTGAGAGAGATATTTTTGTCATTGTTGTTAGTGAGGAAACACAGATTAGGTAACTTTCCTCGGAACTGGGAAGTAGTGGAATTAAGATTTGAAAGCAAGTCTGTCCAGCTGTGAAATGACTCCCCTGCCCATATCCCTGTACTCTTCACTGACATATGTAGCTGCTGAGCAGTTGAAACATGGGAAGTCTGAATTGAGATATGCTATAAATGTGATATACACACTTGACTTCAAAGACTTAATGCAAAAATAATGTGACATACCTCATTAATTTATATTGATTGTGCACTTAAGTGACAAAATTTTAATATGTTGGGTTAAATACATTATTAAAATCAATTTTCCTTGTAAAGTTCAATGTGACTGCAGAAAACAAAATTATATATATGTATATGGTTCACATTTTATTTCTGTCAAACAGCACTGATCTAAAAGAAGAGTAAAGATATCTTTACTAAAAACCATAATACCAGTTATAAAGTAATAAGTACATAAGAGAAGGCTAAATTAAATGCTGTGGGCATATGGTAGAGAAAATGGTTGGGAGGATCAGAAAAAGCCCTTCAGTACTTTTCATACTTATCAGCGTGGTGGCTCATATCATGAAATTCTTAATTTAGCTCCCTTCAAATGCCCCTGATCTTGTTAATGGGTGGATCTTATCTTCAGCATGCCTCGTTTATGAATTAAAAGGGGTGTTATAGATCCTTCAGTGAGAGGAACACTACTCAGAAAACTGAAAGAAAGTAAGTGTTGCATCATTATTTGGTTGAGTTAGATGAATTTTATTCTTAAGAAAGATTCTCTGGTGATGGCCTTCAGAACTGTGTCGGTACTAACCCTTGTGTCTGCATTCAGATGGAGTGCAGGAACAAGTATTTTTTGGATGGAATCTAAAACAGTGAATTAAAAGAACCAGGAATCTGTTTTCATTCAGCTGTAATAATTCTGTTGAAATCAGAAGACTTTATATCAGATTGAATTCATGATGCATACAGTATCTGTCCATTTTCTTTCTTGATGGCTTGGATTACATCCCAAACAAACAATTTATTGGGAGTCTTAGTGAAAATGGCTCCTGACTTGAATCCCTGTAAAACAGAACAATCTCTTAAAAAAAAAAACTTCTGTGTTCCTTTGAAAAACAATGACTGTGATACATAATTAAAATCACAGGCAAGCTAAACTATGGAAGTGAAAATGGCATGTGAAGGCTGGGCACAGTGGTGCGTACCTGTAAGTGGCAGCCTAGGAAGCCATGGTGGAGCCAGGGATCGTGGTTCGAGTCCTGCTCAGGGCAACATAGCGTTCCAAAAAGAATAGCTGGGCGTGGTGGCACACGCCTGTAATCCCAGGTACCTGGGAAGCTGAGATGGGATTGTTTGAGTCCAAGGTACCCCGGGCAACGTGAGGCTGCGGTTCTATGGGCAAAAATAGCAAGACCTAGTCTAAAAAAAAAAAACAAAATAAAAATTAAAGAACAGCTACAACGGGGAAGGAAAGAAAGAAATGTTGAAAGAAAAGTGTTCAAGTGTTTGGGAAGGTTTCATTGGTCATTTAAAGTTTGAGCTAGAAAGACAAGCCTGCATGTCACTTAACAGAATTCCTGAAGTTCCTGCACTGGTCAGATCAGCTCTGTAACTGATAAGCTATTTGAGCAGGGCAGGAACCTCAGGAGGAGGCCAGGGATACAGTGGGATTTTAGTCTTGAACAGAATCTGCTGCCTGTCAGCGCTGTCTACTGAGCATAGCTGTTCCATGTGGAGGGAAAGTCAGAGAAGTGAGGGTCCTCTTGTCACATGGCACGTGTGAGAGGAGAAATGTGTCCTCAGTGGCAAAGCAGAGCAGGTTCTGGAGCTATCCGTCATGGATGCAAATCCCAGCTCACTTTCCTCTTCCTGTGACCTTGGACAGATGAATTTCTCCAACCTTCAATTTTCTTATCTTTAAATTTGAGGCATGAGCAGTGAGCACTTCTCCCACAGGGTTATGGTAAGGGTGAAGATTTAAAAATATGTAGGTCATCTTTTAGATGGTATTTGCCCGTAATTGGTCTTCCCCTTAGTTGCAGATAAAATCCTCCAAGAGAAGGCTTTGTGTTCACTGTCTTAAGAGACATGTGAAATGAACTGTAATGTTCCACACCTTTTATATAATTCTCCTTCAAGAAAACTTGACTTGAGCTTACCTGTAGAGTAAGGTCAAGAACATTTATAGAATCTTTACCAAGTATTTAAAATGTGTATGCTTTGAGATTATGGAGTTCAAAGGAGTAAATTCTCTGGGCGAAGGAATTCATTTCTACCAAATGTTCTTTAGTTCTCTGGGCCTAAATGTGCCTAAATTTGGAAATACACTGCCAGTCAATTAAAGGGGAGCTCCATTCTCTCATATAAGTGGGGGGGAAAAAAATCAGTTCTTTCATTGTGAAGACTGCATTACTTCAAACAGATCCTCGTGCTGCAAAATGGAACGACTTAAGAACTACATAGCTGAAACTTGAGCGATTTTATCAGCTGAGAAACACAAGATGTTATTGTACCTTTTTGCCCTTTGTGAAACCAGAGAAACACAAACATCACTGAAAATTTCCTGAAAGTTGTCAGCTTCTCAAAGGGAAAGTAATAATATAAGGAAGTTTACACTTAGATGGCTAAGGTTGAAACATTTTTCTGACCTACATAACTGTCACTATTAAAATATGAACAGCAATACATTCAGGGCAGCACAAAATATTTCCTTCGGTCAGCCTTCTTTTTGAGGTAACTAGGCAGCAGAGTTCGCTTTGAAACAGTTAAAATTCCATAATCTATTATTATTTATTTATTTATTTATTTATTTTTTGAGACTAGGTCTTGCTATTTTTGCCCGTGGAACCGTAGGCTCTCGTTGCCCGGGGTACCACAGACTCAAAGCAATCCCCAGCCTCAGCTTCCCAGGTAGCTGGGATGACAGGCACGCACCACCACGCCCAGCTATTTTTTTGGAACTTTTGGAACTAGGTCTCGCTACCGGCCCCGGCCCGCAATCCCTACCCCCTGCCGCTTCATAGGCTGAAGCTTACAGGCACGAGCCACCGTGCCCGGCCCATAATCTCATATTAATCTCAGATCTGATATATCTGCTGGCACCTGACTCTTTTTTTTTTTTTTTTTTTTTTGAGACGAGGTCTCGCTATTTTTTGCCTGTGGAACCGCAGGCTCTCATTGCCCGTGGTACCACAGACTCAAGCCATCCCCAGCCTCAGCTTCCCAGGTAGCTGGGATGACAGGCGCGCACCACTACGCCCAGCTATTTTTTTGGAACTAGGTCTCGCTATGGGCCCCAGGGGGGACTCGAACCGCGACTCCTAGCCCCGGCCGCTTCACAGGCTGAAGCTTACAGGCACGAGCCACCGTGCCCGGCCCATGACTCTTAAAAGTATAGATAAAAACTTTAGGTTGTGTGTGCATAGTTTATTTTATAAATGGCATCAAGAAATTAGGCTATTTCATATTTATTTTTAACATGAAAGTGTCTGAAATAAGAGGAGCCAACGCAGTGAAAGTCAGAGTTGGAGGAGCTTCTTTCGGCCCCTCCCTCTCATGGAAAGGTGGCTTTCTCTCCCAGGTGGTCACAGCCTACCCTCTCAGTTGTACTTTCCGCTAACTCCCTGCTGCCCCGGACATGGGTTGTCATGGTATGGGCTTCGGGAGAGCAGTTACAGATTTTGAATTTACAGAATTTATACATATAAAGTCTAAAAAATTAACTCTAAAAAACTCTTGTTTTTGTAAAATATGTTCTATTCAGTGATTTGAAATTGTTTGGTACTGTGCTCGGTATCTTTCCCTTGGCCCGTGACCCACTGCCTCCCCCACCTTCTCTTTCTGAAACATTGTTTTCTGGCTTCTTTGCTTTTATTGATGAAACTGAATGAGATTACCAATGTTTAATCATATTTACCTTTTACCAGCTGACATTTCATATGGATCAATTCATTGTTCATCTTGTTCAGATTTTGAATTAATAATATCAGCCTTTCCAGAATTTTCATTGTTTCCTTTTGTATCATCTTGAAATTTCCAGCAAAGAGAAGGAGATAGGAGGAATTGGTCATTTTAGTTTAGGGCTCTAATTTTGAACCTTTCCCAAGATTTTTTTCCAGCTTCTCTGGCTTATCTTTCTCCACAACAAGAAAGAAGAAAAAGCAGCATAGATTATCTTGTGTTTTTTTCACTCATTCATTTGTAAAATATTTACTGAGTACTTAGTGTATGAATTAATAACTTAGTGCAAGATTATTGTTTAGTATGGAAAAAGATCTTGAGAGTTTTGCTTATATTATTGTCTTATAACTTGTTCTGAAAAAAATTTCTTTTTTTTTTTTTGTTGAGACTAGATCTCGTTATTTTTGTTTTCTGGGTTTTTTTTTTTTGAGACTAGGTCTCGCTATTTTTGCCCGTGGAACCACAGGCTCTCGTTGCCCAGGGTACCACCGACTCAAGCAATCCCCAGCCTCAGCTTCCCAGGTAGCTGGGAGTACAGGCGTGCACCACCACACCCAGGTATTTTTTTTGGAAGTAGGTCTCTCGCTACGGGCCCCAGGCGGGACTCGAACCGCGATCCCTAGCCCCGGCCACTTCATAGGCTGAAGCTTACAGGCACAAGCCACCGTGCCCGGCTTGAAAAAAAATTCTTAATTCAGTTATATTATGGCAAATATGGAACCAGATATAAATGCCTGAGAGGAACTCAACAAATATACTTTTTTAAAAAAAAAACCAAAAACTGACTAGTGGTCTAACCTTCATAAACAATTATTTGGAGTCAAGTTGCTCTCCAGCACTAGTATATGGAGACCTTTTATTTTTTGTTTTTATTTTTTGAAGGATTCACATTTATTGGTTCAAATATAGTACCTAACACTCGCTAAACATGCACTTCACACTAACTGGTCATATTTCCACAGGTAGTCAATTCACAGAAAAGGACCCAGTCTGTGCCAGCTGGCATATGGAGACCTAAATCTCACTTGCAGCTCTTGATAACAGCATGTGGCAGCTAGAACTGATAGCACCCTTACTTTGCAGATTTAAAAAATCTGGCGGATCTTCATTTGCTTTTGTAAGTTAAAATATTAAATGCCAGCCCAGGTCTTTTTAAAAATGTAAAGTCCCTCACTATCTGTGTTACCACTTTGCTTTTCTGATAATTTCCATATTTGTATAGACAGTATATTTTCCTATTTTTATATTTTATAACCCTTTCCTGATTTTTTTTTTTTTTTTTTTTTTTTTTTTTTTTTTTTTTTTTTTTTTTTTTTTTTTTTTTTTTTTTTTTTTTTTTTTTTTTTTTTTTTTTTGAGACTAGGTCTCACTATTTTTGCCCATGGAACTGCAGACTCATGTTGCCCGGGGTACCACAGACTCAAGCAATCCCCAACCTCAGCTTCCCAGGTAGCTGGGATTACAGGTGCGCACCACTATGCCCAGCTATTTTTTTGGGACTAGGTCTCACTACGTGTGTCCTTCCTCCCCCCCCCCGCGGGACTCGAACCTCGATCCCTGGCCCTGGCCACGGCTTCCTAGGCTGCCACCTACGCTACACAGGCATATGCTACCATGCCTGGCAAACTTTTCCTGATTTAATTTAAATTTGTCAACAGCCAGGTGTGGTGGTGCACATCTGTAATCCAAGCGCTGGAAGGCAAGAGGCCAGGGATTGCTCTAGTTCATGGGTTCGAGACTATCCTGGGCAACATAGCAAGACCTAGTCTCAAAAATAAATAAACAAACAAACAAATAAATAGTCAACAA
The DNA here is from genome assembly GCA_004024945.1 of Uropsilus gracilis. NCBI lineage: Eukaryota > Metazoa > Chordata > Mammalia > Eulipotyphla > Talpidae > Uropsilus > Uropsilus gracilis. Next base: position 16,755 of record PVHY01020170.1, on the reverse strand, counting down.
ATATTTGAACCTTGTTTGTTCAAATTTTTTTTTCTGCCCTTCCCCCTCTCCTAAGCGCTGAGTTTGCAGCTTTCTCTTGAGAATCCCTTCAGGCCATTTTCCTGCTCTTCCCTACTGATTAGTCTTCTGGTGGTCACGCTCCTGCTGCCTGCACTTGTGATAATTTTTTATTCAGTGTTGACCATTCTGAGTTCTCTGTCTATGAGTGCTAGATTTTGTTGCCTCTTTCAAGAGTATTGGATTTCATCTGGCACACAGGTTACCTACAAACCAGTGTGATCCTTTTGAGACTTGCTTTTAAGTGTTGTTAGGACAAGTCCAGACTGGCCTCCAGTCTGTCTAATCCAGTCCTGCTGCTAAGGCATGACGCTTCTGGGGCTCTGCTCCGTGACCTCGTTTGTACATGAGGTCTCTCCATTCTGCCAGGTGGGAGTGAGCTCTGCAAGACTCTGTCTTGCAGAGTTTCAGGAATCACTGGACCCATTGCTTTTGCATGTTCATTTCTCACCCCCCTTGGCAGAGCATTGCTATGCTCAGCCAGTTCCCTCTGTGCAGATCCCCTGTGCACTTTGCACACTGCTCTTTCCATACCTGGTCTTGCTAATTCTAGCCTCAGTAAATCCCCCAATTCCCCCCCTCCACTCAGCAAGACTCGCAGATTTGCTCTGGATTGCCCTTCACAGTTCTGTCACCTCCTCCAGAAACCACCTCCAGAAGTAAGCTGGGGTAAACAACAGGCAGACCGTGCTTTGTCTCTTTTCTTGAGGATCCTGTGCCACCTGTTGTCCAGTGACTGAAAACTGTTCTATTTTGTCTAGTTGTTAATTTCTGTGGGGGCACTTCCTCTAGCCATGCTTCGGAAATAGAAGTGGGAATCATTCTCATCATTCCTTCGATTTTAGCTTCTGATGCAGCAAAGGGAAATGAATAGGGAGAATGTATCAGAAAAGGAGATTGAGTCTTACTTATTAGAATTGTTAATAGATGTTCCATCTTTTGACCCAACAGTCCTGCCTCTGAGAATTTATACAGAATAGTATGATCAACATGTAGGAGATGTTTATTTGAAGCATCTTTTCGGTGATAGCAAACAATTGGAAGCAACCCAATACTTCTCAGTAAGGGAGTGACTAAGTAAATTACTATGCCTCTCTACAATGAACTATTGTATTGCTGTGGAAAAGAAACTCTTTACATCAGGTATGGAAAGAGATCCGGGATCTGTTAATAAAAGAGGAAAGTAAAATTACCATTTGGGTTAGTATACTACCTTATTTTGTAATCCACAGGGAAATATAATAAGACTAAAAACATCTCTTTGTATCCCCTTGTATTTGCATTAGAATGCTGTGGAAGTATTCAGAAGAAACTCGGTTACAGTAGGATAAAAATAGGTGGGAAACTTTCCAGTATATTCTTTATATTTTTTATTTCAAAAAATATTTGAACCACATGTGTGTTTCCTATTTATTATTATTATTTTTTTTTTTGGTAAAGATTAAGAGAAACAAAGCCTTTTTCCATTGCCCCATGTTGACAAAATCACATAACCATGAGTATTCCAAAGTTAGGATTTCATTACGTGTCAAGAGGGCTCAACTTATTATTATAACTGGGTTGAGCCAAGCCTATTGCCAACTTGGGAGATAAAAGATTCCCTTTCTGCTAATGTATTATTTAGGGCCAAGCTAACTGCCATTTCAACCCAAGAATACCAGTGACTTAGCACAGAAGATGTTGTGGGAGATGACATGACCAGCCATCTGGTGATCTGCTGACCCTGGTTCCTCCCATCTTGTGGTTCCATTCCTCAGGACTTTGGAGGCTTCTGCTCTTATGTAGGAGAGAGTCAGAGACCTTGATTGCTGCTGTTTTAAACAAAAGTTCCTATGGCCTGCTCCTTCCCCTTCTGCTTTCCTTTCACCTCCTCTTCTCTCCCCACCCCTCCTTTCTTTCTTGCTAGGTAATTCATATACATTAAAATGTACCCTTTTAGCTGGATGTGGTGGCATGTACCTGTAGTCTAAGCGCTGGGAGAACAAATGTACCCTTTTAACCACCTGTTTTTTTTTTTTTTTTTTTTTTGAGACAAGGTCTCATTTTTGTCCCTGGAGCCGCAGGCTCATGTTGCCCAGCTCAATTGATCCCCAACCTCAGCTTCCCAGGTAGCTGGGATTACAAGCGCATACCACCACGCCCAGCTGTGTTTTTTTGGAACTAGGTCTCGCTATGTTGCCCCGGGCGGGTCTTGAACTGAGATTCCCGGTCCCAGCCGCTACTCCATAGGCTGTCGTTTACAAGCATGCGCACTGTGCCCAGCTTAACCACCTGTTCTGAAAAGGCTTCCCCCACCCTCCCGCATCTGCTCTGTTGTTCTCATAGGTGAGAAGTCTTCACACAACCGGACTGCGTGTCAGTCAGTAGCTGGATGCTGGGCCAGCACCCTGAGCACAGAACTCTAGCGGACCATCAGCAGACTCTGTCGCAGCTGTCTCCAGGGGTTGCTCATGTTCACGTGCCAGCTTCTGATTTCTCCCATCAAGAGGTTGTATTCCGGCCGGGCATGGTGGCTCATGCCTGTAAGCTTCAGCCTATGAAGCGGCTGGGGCTAGGGATTGCAGTTCGAGTCCCTCCTGGGGCCCGTAGCGAGACCTAGTTCCAAAAAAAATAGCTGGGCGTGGTGGCACACGCCTGTCATCCCAGCTACCTGGGAAGCTGAGGCTGGGGATTGCTTGAGTCTATGGTACCCCGGGCAACGAGAGCCTGCGGTTCCACGGGCAAAAATAGCAAGACCTAGTCTCAAAAAAAAAGAGGTTATATTCCTTCTCATTTCCTCTAGCAGGATGAATATCACACAACCACAGTTTTCTTCTTCTGCTCTAAATGTTTGGAAAGAGAGTTACTCTTCTGTGATTAATTTTCAGGGTTACAATTTCTTTGATTTAAAGTATTTAAAGTTCGATTTAAAGCAAGCCGGGCGTGGTGGTGGGCGCCTGTAATTCCAGCTCCCTGGGAAGCTAAGGCTGGGGATCTCTTGAGTCCACAGGTTTGAGACAACCCTGGACAATATAGCGAGACCTAGTATCTAAAAATATAAAAAATAAAGTAAGGAAGCAGTTTCACTCTTTTGTAGTGATCTCAGCTCCATTTTATAACTTGCTGAAGGGTAAGATCTTGTGTGTCCCCCTGGTCCTTATGCCAAAAGCCTTAGGGGAGTGACTTCAAATTGGGTGCTTTGTTGGGGAACATCTGCATTGCTGGAGCCTCAAGTTCTTGACTTCTGAGGCAGTCCATCTTTTTAAGGAACATCCTTTACAAGGACAAGGAGATTCATATGTATTGGGCAGCTGCTCTGTGCTTGTATAATTGTCTTGTTTAATCTCTAACAAGTAGATTTAGTTGGTCCCATTTTACGATGAAAACTTTCAAATGTAAAGTTTTTTTTTTAATGAACACCTATATAACCAACCACTGAAATTCTACCATGAACATTTTGCTGTAATTTTCGCCTAGATGTTAGTTTTAAGCACCTGTTAGAAGCTATAGAAGAAAATTGCATTCCTTGTCAATTCTTTTTAATTGAAGGAACGTATCATTATAACATTATGTAAGTTACAGAGCTGCATCATTAAAAATGTACTTCATTAAGCTTACCACTAAAAGTCCAATTCTACCCTTTAATATACAATTGACCTTTTCCTTGTCAGGTTTAATTCATAGCTTTTCTTGTACCAGCCAAAACCAAAAGATTCTCCTCCTGCCAGAACTTTTAAAAAGTGTTTATTTAGATACAAAACCACAAGCACATTTATTTTGTATTAGTTGTTGTTGTTTTTTTTTTTCCTCAAGTGGTTGGGTGAATCAGTAACTAGGTCTATTTCATTCTACAATGATGAGTCAGTTTCTTAAGACTTCTTTTTTTCCTCAATATCTGAAAATGTTATTTTCACAACTGTCTGTTTCTGGATCTTTCATTTCCATTATTATAAGTACCAACATGTAGCATAAAAAGAATTTCACATGATTCAGGATATCCCAAACTTGGGAGATTGAGCTTTTTCCTAAAGGGCAGATCTTGCAAATCACACAATCTGAATCAATACATGTTGGAACTCTGGCAATTTTTTTTTCCACAAGATTTAGCAATGACTTGATAGATTGCAGTGCTTTGCAGGTTGCGTTAAGATAAAATACTTATTCTTTAAATTAATCAGAACATAGCAAGTTCAACATAGTTAGGATTCAGGACAATTCTGTGAAAAAGCAAACCAAGCTCATGTGTACAGAGAACAGATTGATGACTGCAGAAGGGGAGTGGGTCAAAAGGGAGCAAGTGGTCAAAAGGCACAAACTTGCATTTATAAATAAATCCTGGGGCTGGAATGTACAGGGTGACTGTCATCAATAATGCATTGCATATGTGAAAATTGCGGAGGGCAATAAACTTATTTTTTAAGTTTTCATTCATACAAAAAAGTTTTTTAACTATGGTCATGGATGTTAACTAGACTTGTGATCCTGTTGCAGTGTATACAGATATTGAATCATTATGTTGTACACTAAACTGATAGGAATCTGTGTCAGCTACATTTCGATTTTTTGAAAGTAAAAAAAGGAATGTAGAATAATTGTTACTTTGAACCAGTGTTCACCACCACCCATAATTAGTGTTTAAAGTTTACTTTTTTAAATAGTTCGTGATTGTGTTTGTCCATTGGATGATTGGGAGATAAGTCTGTTGTGATAATAAATTAATTCCATCGCCATGCTAAAGTCTAGACATTAATTTATTATTGCTATGCAGTGCCTGAATTTCATGGATTCAGAAACTGGCTTTCAACTGGAACTTTCTAACAATCACTTTAATATAATATAATTTATTTATTTATGTATGTATGTATGTATGTATGTATGTATGTATGTATTTATTTATTTATTTTTAAAGAGCTCTGAATCCTGATGATGGAGTGTGTGTGTGTGTGTGTTTGTGTTTGAGTGTTGGGGGGATGCATGGGGGAGGTCTAGGTTATAAATTAGAATGCTGATTTGTACTAGGAAATACCTGAAATGATGTACTTAATCTGTCAAGTAAATTCATTTATATATTTATATAGTATATTTTCTACAATGGCTAGTTTTTGTTTTTTTTCCCTTTGCAACTCTTTAGAATTTATCAGATTTTCAGCAGAGAACAAATAATTTCAACCAAGGTGAGTTTTTGCTATTGGCATGAGATCAGATTATTCTAGAAATAGTTGCGTGTGATTTTTGCAATAAAATGTGATTGTTTCGTACATAAAGTGTGAATACCCTCATTGTGTAGTATTTATTGTATAACTGTTTCTTGTTTTGCTCCAGCTAATTAAAAAATTGTTGAACACTTAAAAAAAAATTCATTGAGTTAAGTTAGTGCCTGCTCAAGCTGTTAGCTGTATTTTGCGCTGATATTTTAGCTATTGAAGTAAAAGGATCGTATTTTGCCTGAGAATGAACATTATATAATTCTTTTAAAAGCCACCATTTTGTGCAAGTCAGTTTGATGAGTTTTTTGACTGTGAAAGGAGCAGCTCTAAGGAGTAGAGAGATTCAGGGAGATATAATAGGTCCAAAAGCTGGAAAGCGTTCTAGGTGCCATGAACTCTGCTACTGCTCAATATGTCTTGCAGGAAGGAACTAGAGTACCTGATGCTGAGGTCGTGTTTCATGGAAGAAATAGGGCTCATATTTAGGGATTGGGAGAGTTATGCACAATCTTTTAAAAATATTTTTAGATAATTGAAACAATTATACTTGTAAAGTATTAGCTAATTTAGTATTTGTGCATGAACTTTAATTTGATGCTTTGAATTAGAATCTAGAGGCTGCTGCATATGTTATGTGTGTGTGTATTTTTTTAATTTTAATTTACTTTAGTTTTTTGGCTGCTACTTATATTAATAATACACTTAATAGTGGAGACTAAAAACACAAGCAACAATGTGAACGAATGTTATATAAATAAAAATAAATAAGATCGGGCCAGGCACAGTGGCTCCTCCCTGGAAGCTTCAGCCTATGAAGCGGCTGGGGCTAGGGATCGCGGTTGGAGTCCCGCCTGGGGCCCGTAGCGAGACCTAGTTCCAAAAAAAATAGCTGGGCATGGTGGTGCGCGCCTGTAATCCCAGCTACCTGGGAAGCTGAAGCTGGGGATGGCTTGAGTCTGTGGTCCCCCTGGCAACGGGCAACGAGAGCCTGTGGTTCCACGGGCAAAAATAGCGAGACCTAGTTTCAAAAATAAATAAACAAATAAATAAATAAATAAGATGGAATAAAGTGGAAAAAAAATAATAGAACTGTCTTGCTGCTATATGGTTATTCATTTGATTCAGCTACAAGGTCTTGACCTCTCTTTGCTTTGAACTTTTACCCAGAGTAATAATGGTCAGCACCATTTTCAAATAAATTCTGTGTTTATGCCACTGTGTCATTCTTACACCCTTAGTCCTTTCAATTTTGGGCAAACTGCCTAATGTCTCTGGATTTAATACAACATTGGAGATAAAATGCCAAACATTTGGCATTTTTGTTTTGAAAAACCAAGTTGGATTCCTTTTTTAAAAACTGTGGCAAAATTCTCATTGACCTTTTTTTGTGTTTAGATTTGGTATAGGACAGCATTGTTTTATAAAATTCAAGGAATGTAACTGTTTAAGGTTTTGAAAAAAATATATAACGAACTGAGGCCCATACAATTCTGGGTAGGCTACACATTTAAGCAAAACAATTTGATAAGTCTTCCATCTCAGACTCCCTGCAAAATTCTTGGGTTACATTTACTAGTAGTCTTCTAATGGTTTGCTAACTGCTTATCTGTTTATCTGTCTATTTTTTTCCCTAATCCAGAAGTATTCTAACTTTAATAATGTAGTTTTTCAGTATAGGGTGTTAATTATATTGAAACATGCATAAAATTAGGCAGGTCTAGGATTAAATCACTTAGAAGTGTTATGTTTTGAAAATAAAAAAAAATTTTTTTTGTAAAGACTAGTTCTTGGGGGTGGGGGGAAAAAAACAAAACAAAACTAGTTCTCACTATTTTTGCCTGTGGAACCACAGGCTCCCTTTGCCCGGGGTACCACCGACTCAAGCCATCCCCAGCCTCAACTTCCCAGGTAGCTGGGATTATAGGCGCGCGCCACCACGCCCAGCTATTTTTTTGGAACTAGGTCTCCCTATGTGCCCCCAGCAGGACTCAAACCACAATCCCTGGCCGTTGCCATGGCTTCCTAGGCTGCCACCTACAGGCATGCCCGGCCCCTGAAAATAAAAGTCTTAAAATTTTGTTAATATTTCTTTTTCTCTTCTTTACTGTATATGATGTGAATAATCCATGGAGGGGGAGACAACATTATTGTTAAATTAGAAAACCCAGTTCAAATTATTAGTCTCAGGTAATGAAAGAAAGCTAAGCCATTTGCTTATAATATATATTGTTGCTGCGTAAATATTTTGCTATCATAGTATAAGTAACACATCTGTGGGCTGAAGTGAGGAAAGATTCAAGAGACTCATCGAATAAGCTGCTTATAGACCAGGGCCGACATGCACTCTGGCAATGGTGATGGAAATGGGAAAGATGAGTGACTCATTGCCAAGGAAAGTTTAGAATGTTTTTGCTCATTCATTTGGCAAATTTTGCATGATTGTTACTTATTAATCGACTAAAAGGTAGGTGATGATAGGTGATGAGAATGTGGTTACCATGGTTCTCACCGTGCACTACTAAATGTCATGATCTCAACTGGGAATTTAGGTCCACTGAGTGGAGGAGGAGATAGCCAGCAGTCACAAAATAGTTGGAAAGGTATGGCTATAAACGAGAGCCGTGAAAGGAGTCTGGCCAGTCAGGGAGTCAGGACTTGTTTTCCTGAGAAAATGATTGCGCTGAAGGAACAGTAGAATTTCATCAGGTGAGCAGAAATCGAAGTTTAACTGTTAGGCTGCCTCCAAAAATACATAATTTTTAGTTTGCGTTGCATTTGAAGTAGCAGCCAGGCGTGTCAGGCAGTTTCCAGTAAGAGAATGTAAATTTGGAACTAAAGCTTGAACTGATTCTACATTTTTGAGCCATGTAGCTTTTAAAAGACTATAGTTGGAAGGATGAAAAAGGTTGAGCCCTCCTTAAGAATGTATAAATGAAGAGCATGAGCCCTAGGAGAAAGCTGGCAATTGAGGGTGGAAAGAGATTGGAGGGAATTACAGGGAACGGAAGGAGTGGTTGAGAATGAAAAGATTCAGAAGCAGTTAGCTGGGGAAGCTAAGAAGTAAGGAATTTCAGTCTTGAGAGCCAAGGGAAAGAGATGTCTGAAAGGGGATGGGAGTAATCACTGAGGTAAACAGAGTAACAGTTTGGGTTAATGACTGAGCAAAACATATGGTTTTTGATAAAAGAACAATTTCTGTAAAAGCTAGATTCAGACTATATGAGACTATTTTAGTCCATTTCAGAAGCTTGAGCGACACGAGGTGAGACTGTCCGGAAAGGAGGACATCTAGCTAAAGATTTGTAAGATGAAGGAAATGTTTTAGTTTAAAGCAAAGAGAAGGGAACCCAGAGAGGATAAAAAACTGGAGCTGCTGGAGAGGATGAGGGTGAATATAAATGTTCATAAGGAAAGAAAGGGGGAGGAGATTCCAATCAGTTTTAGAAAAGATGGTTTATCATTTGGGGGAAGAATTGAAAAGGCTATCTTGCCCTTTAGAATTTCATAGACCTTATCAGTGTCCAGAAGAGTTGGCATCTCTGATTTGACTTATGATCCAGAGTAGAGATTGTTTTGCTTTTCTTCTCTTTTTCCTTCCTCAGAACATTTTCACGGGAAATTCATTGTCAGCAAAAGTAGACCTTTCTAGCCCTTACTGTCCACCGTAAGTACGTGGCCACTTTTGCACTGTCTCCATGTTGATTAATACTGCAAGGTAGTATGGGGAGTGGAACCAAACACTGGGGCATTGTGCCCCTGGAGTAATGTTTAGTAAGCCCGTGAGGCCTCTAGGAAAGTAAATCAGAGATGATTTAAGTGCCCTCGGGAATAGATTCAGAACAGTTGGGAAAGGCAGTGTAAGAAACTGCTGTCAAGCAGAACGTCAGGCTCATAGGGTGATTATTATTATTATTATTATTATTATTATTATTATTATTGTTATTTTAGACTAGGTCTCGCTATGTTGCCCGGGGTTGTCCCGATCCCGCAGACTCAAGTGATCCCCAGCCTCAGCCTCCCAGGTAGCTGGGATTATAGGCGCCTGCCATGGCACCTGGCTGCTTTTTCGAAGCTGGGTCTTGCTGTGTTGCCCGGGGTGGTCTCAAACCCTCAAACTCAAGCAATCCCTGGTCTCTTGCCTCCCAGTGCTTGGATTACAGGCACGCACCACCACATCCAGCTAGGGTAATCATTCTTTTTTTTTAGACTAAGTTTCGCTATTTTTGCCTGTAAGACTGTAGGCTCACATTGCCCGGGGTACCATGGACTCAAGCAGTCCCCAGCTTTAGCTTCCCAGGGTAGCAGGGATTACAGGCATGTGCCACCACGTCCAGCTATTTTTTTTTTTTTTTTTTTTGGAAACTGGGTCTTGCTATTTTTGCCCATGGAACCGCAGGCTCTCGTTGCCCAGGGTACCACAGACTCAAGCAATCCCCAGCCTCAGCTTCCCAGGTAGCTGGGATTACAGGCATGCGTCACCATACCCAGCTATTTTTTGGAACTAGGTCTCACTATACGGGCCCCAGGTGGGACTCGAACCGCGATCCCTAGCCCCTGCCGCTTCTTAGGCTGAAGCTTACAAGCACGAGCCACCGTGCCCGGCTTCAGCTATTTTTTTGGGACTGGGTCTTGCTTTGTGCTCCCAGCAGGACTCGAACTGCGATCCCTGGCCCCGGCCATGGCTTCCTAGGCCTACAGGCATGCGCCACCATGCCCAGCCTAGGGCATGATCATTCTTATCCAACTAGTAGTTCTTCAGTAACGTGTGGAGTTGCCTAACCTTTATCAATGTGCCCTCTGATGGCATGTCTCGTACGCACACCCAGCCTCATGGGTCTGAGTATGATGTACAGCACTGCCCTTCACAGTTCCCCCGACATTCTTCATTCCGTTCTTGCCTTCTTTTGCTGTTTTCTTGAGGTCCTTTTCTTCTCACAAAGGCCATGTCTTGCAAATCATGGCTGGTGTTTATGTCCATTTTTCTTCATATAATAATCCAAGGAATAATAAATCATGTCAGAGCCAGCTCTCTTGCCACCTCCAAAGTGTGTTTTGAATCCAAGAGTTGACCAGGCGGGTGGTCTCTTTCCTGAACTCTTATCTCTGGTTCTGTTTTTCCGGCGTAAAGGGTGTCAGTGACCATTGGTTTCTCTTAGTTAGCTGGTTGGTCATGAGCTCCCTGGTCAGGATGGTGACTATGTCACTCATGATGGCGATGGGTCTGCACACACCCAGGGAGGGACACATTATTTTCCTTAATTGGTAATTATTTGGATTTTGGGGGGTACTTAAAATCTTTTTACTTGGCCCACTATTAAAAAAAAAACAAACAAAAAAACAACTCTTTATTAGTGTGCCTTTGATTCGCAAGAATTTCCTGTGGTGAATTGTTGCTTTTCTCTTACCCAGTCCTCAGATCTCCCATTTTCCTGTCGACCCAGAAAAGCCTCTCTGGGATTTGTTCTTAGCCCCCTTAAGAGCAACATTTTCTTTTCTTTCTTTTCTTTTTTTTTTAATGAGTAACATTTTCAATTTCATTCTTAGATTTGGCATCTTTATATTTTTTATAAATGATCTTTATATTTTTTAGACCTGTGTTTTTTGTTTTTTTATTCAACTATTCTGAAAAAGGTATGTTAATATCTTTACATGAAAATCTTGTTAGTTTTGGAAGCAGTTTATGCATTTAATTTTTCATATCCTGGAGTGTTAGTCCTGTGTAGCATTCTTGGTTTAGTGCCTCATTCAAGGTCCCAACCTATTTATGTGGATTATTAAGTAAGAGCTGGTTCAGGGTACTTTTACCGATTTTCAACTGGTTAAAGATTACTGAAAAGTCTTGTAAAACCAACTCTGTCATCTTGGGGAAAAAACATTGTTTCAAAGGTCTTAATCTCATTTTAACAGTAGGACTCAAGATAATCTATATAAGTGGTATTTGGAGAAAATTTAGAAAAAGTAAAACCAGATAATTTTGTGTTGTCTGTGTACAGAAGCACAACAGTAGAACAGGAATACATCTTCAGAAAATATTCCTATATTCACATAGACACCATATGTCCTGGCAGGCATATGAATATATTCTTTTGCCTAGTTAAAAAAATTTTTTTGAAGCAATACATAAATATTTTAATGCATAGATTTTTAAATCTGAGTACTACCAGGTCTATAATGGGAAATAGTAGTCTGTTTTAACTTGGCCTATTTTTATTTTTCTATTCTTTTTTTTTTTTTTTTTTTTTGAGACTAGGTCTCGCTATTTTTGCCCGTGGAACCACAGGCTCACGTTGCCCGGGGTACCACAGACTCAAGCAATCCCCAGCCTCAGCTTCCCAGGTAGGTAGGATTACGGGTGAGCGCCACCATGCCCAGCTGTCTTTTGGGACTAGGTCTTACTGTGTTGCCCTGGCCAGACTAAAACTGCGATCCCCAGACTCCACCGCGATTCCATAAGCTGTTGCTTACAGGCACACGCCACTGTGCCTGGCGTGCACCCAATTTTTAAATAAATACATATGTTGTGCTCTTGTCTATTAAATACTGGGCATTATCTATTGATTTCTTACAAATAATTCTGGTGAGTCCTCATAAAACACCTTGACAGTGTTTTTTCTGAAATCAGAGATCACGGAGCAAGAAACCCTACAGAGCTCAACAATGGAATAGACTAGATGCTGCACTGCAAGCAGTATTCAGACAAGTCAGTAGTTTTAGACTATGGTATTAATTGGCTAAGTTCTCCAGAAAGCTTTTATCTACCTTAATGAGAATCAATTTTGGTCCATTTCCTTTTTGTCTCCGTCTCATGTCTCATTCTTATTCATCAATCATGAGTCATCAACATACTGATACAGTAAACAGTTTTTTAGGAAAGATCAAATTCATCATCCCTACTTTGGTCGGATTCTTTTGAAAAAACAACCAAAGCAAAGGAACACCTTTCCCGTCCCGAAGTTGTGTTGTATTCATCCATTCCATTAAGAGAGAACTGGGAGCAAATCTGTCACTGCTATAAGAATGTTTTGGTGTGAAGTCAAACTACTTAGAGCAAAAACATATGATTTCATCCCCTTCATAGAGCAAAACATATGATTTCATCTCCTTCATGTTTTAGAATTTTTGTTACCATATTTGGATTCCATTACAGATTGTGCTATTAAAATCCTTTAGCTGTATTTTTTTTGTTTTGCTGGACCCATTGTTATGGCCCATTTTAACTTTGCAGAATTCTTTGTTAAAAACATTTCTAGAATCTACCTTTGCGGAATCTTTCCTTTGTATTGATGTACCAAAGTAAGTCCTAATAGACTTTGAATTTTGGTCAGTCTGGTTTTTAAGTTTGGAAATCCTTTCTTCTACATAGAAACAGCTAAGGATATATGAACAATTTGATAGAGCCTCTGAATTGGCTTTTGTTTTTGTTTTGTTTTGTTTGCTTGTCTTTTTCTTTTCTTTTTTTAAGAACTCCGTCTCGCTGTGTTCCCAGGATAATCTTGAACCTGCAGACAAGTGATTCTTAGCCTTAGCCTCCCATGAGCTGGGATTATAGGTGTGTGCCACCGCACCTAGCGACTTTGGTTTTTAAGTTTCTCCTAACAACTACAAAAAATGCCATTTTTCTAAAACTCAATAATACATTCATTTTCCCTTTTATAAACAGGTATGTACTAGACAGTACTGGTAAAAAAGCTGTTGCGTTGGCCTTGACCCCACTGGTCTTGTAACTGGGTGCAGCTGAGAGGTCAACCCTGGGACCCAAAACTGTTAGGGAGACTCATTTTGTGCCCTCTAAGGGTTTGGCCATCTGCATACACCAGGGTAAGGAGAACAGACTAGAGATACCTTTACTTGGTATGAATGTTCAAAGGTCATAGAGAGAAAACGAGAGAAGAAAGGGTTTCAAATGGCCGATTCCTGATCAAACTCTGAAAATCATACATCCCCTTATGGGCAAATGCCCAAACAGGTGGAGTCTGAGACCTGAAAGTCTGCCACCAACCCAGGGCACCTTCGAGGAGCTACAGGGAAAGCATTCGGCAGGGTCCATGGAACTGGGACAAGAGGAGGGACCCCAAAATTCAAGATGTACCATATAATCCACATGTAGGTCCAAGTAATGGCTGCCTTTGTCTTTGCTGAGGACCAGGAGCAGGCTCCTGGTGTGTCTCTTCCCCAAGCATCTCTTCCAACTAGGAAGAGATGCACCTCCAGTGTATATCCCCTTTGCTCTTTGCCTCTACTCCCGGCTGAGTATCTGTTTTTCTAAATTAGAATTGGTGCGGGCTGGGCACGGTGGCTCGTGCTTGTAAGCTTCAGCCTAGGAAGCGGCCGGGGCTAGGGATCGCGGTTCGAGTCCTGCCTGGGGCCTGTAGCAAGACCTAGTTCCAAAAAAAATAGCGCACGTGGTGGTGCGCGCCTGTCATCCCAGCTACCTGGGAAGTTGAGGCTGGGGATCGCTTGAGTCTGTGGTACCCCGGGCAACAAGAGCCTGCGGTTCCACGGGCAAAAATAGCGAGACCTATTCTCAAAAAAAAAAAAAAAGAATTGGTGCGTTATTTCCTCCAAGAAATAAAAGTAAAAATATTTCAACTACTCTTCCACTACACTATTTGGATAAATAGAACCTTGTCAAAGATTATGTTCCAAATGAAAAGAATCAGGAGTCTTGCTTCAGTAAACATCTTTTTTTTTTTAACCTAGTTTGTATTAAAGTTGTATTAAATACCTTTTTAAAAATCTATGTTCTAGTCTCTGAAGTTTTCGGCAACCTTATGTTACAAAGCACCCATTTACATCTCAGAGATTAGCAAACTGTACCCCTTAGGCCAGATACAATCTCCAACCTGTTTTGTAAAGTAAGAATGACTTTCACGGTTTTAAAGGTTGAAGTGGATTCTGAAAGCTATAGTTGCCTATAAAGGCAAGTATAACTACTGTATGTCAATTTGTGGAATGCATTTGTCTTAGACTGTAGTATATAATGTACTTGCAACATTTTAAACATTTTATATCTTATCTGAATTGGCATCACATCCAATTAGTAAAATGCCTTGCTTTAATTTCTTTCTTTTTTTTTTGAGACTAGGTCTTGCTATTTTTGCCCGTTGAACCACAGTCTCACGTTGCCCTTGGTACTACGGACTCAAGCAGTCCCCAGCCTCAGCTTCCCAGGTAACTAGGATTACAGGCACGTGCCACCATGCCCAGCTTTTTTTGGGACTAGGTCTTGCTGTGTTGCCCCCGGTGGGACTCGAACCGCGATCCCCAGACCCTGCCGCGACTCCACAAGCTGTTGCTTACAGACACGCACCACCATGCCTGGCCTGCTTTAATTTCTTTAACCATCCTAAATTTGAATAGGAATCACTGAATTTGTCAGTCTTCAGAATTAGTGTGAGCTGTATTAATCAGGGCCAGGTATGCCTGCAGGACACCATTGGTTTGAATTAAGAGAGAGAGAGAGAAGGCGAGGGTAGGGGAGAGAACTTGAAAGCGTCTTGTGAATTTATCACTGTCCTCCAGTGTCAGCTACCTTGGCCCACTGCACACACCTTCATTTCTCTGAAGCTGTGTTTTGATGTTCAGATGTATTGGGCAGCTGGCTTCTTTGCAAGGTTTATACCGGTAGAGCCCTTCTGGCTCACATCCCCTGCTTGCCCGATTATAATGGTTTGTCATTTCTAGTTACGGAATCAAAACCAGGCTTCTTATTTTTCACCTTAATATCTTTGAAATCAAGGAATCAAAACCAGGCTTCTTATTTTTCACCTTAATATCTTTGAAATCAAGATGCTTCTTAAATTTAATCCTTTATAACTGGTAGCGCTTGTTCCCTAATGGTCCGTAAAATAGTGGTAGATCTTGAAATCCATATGACATTGTTCGTATGTATTCTACTAATTTATTGTTTTATTTATTTATTTTTTAAGAGACTAGGTCTCACTGTATTGCCCGGGGTAGTCCTGAACCCACAGACTCAAACGATTCCTAGCCTCAGCCTCTCAAGGCTGGGATTAAAGGAGGGCACCACTGCACCTGGCTTGTATTCTACTAATATAGTATATTACCTGTTAGGGACATCATTTGTATTTACAACTCCCCTTCTTTTGATTTTGTAGCCATTCAAAATTTTTTATCACTTAAAAGCCATTTGCTTTGGATGTAATTTTAATTCTGAAATGTGTGTATTGAGTTGGGTCATAAGCATTATCATTCATATCTAAGTCAACAGAGCAATTTAGGAAAATGAACAATTAACGTAGAATGTTTTGAGCAGCACAATATCCTGATCTGTTCCTTTTAGTTAACAGATGGCTACAGCCTGGCCTTCTATATTAGTTACTAGTTTGCTGAATGAATAGTCTGTTGAGGAACATTAACTGAGACAGCCTGTTTAGCTTTAGCTTTAGCTGGTATTTTCTTGGATGCATCCAACTGGGAATACTCTGAGTTTATAGTAATACCCTGTTGATGGGAAATAGTTAGAAATTACAGTCATTTATTTTTTAGCCCTTTTATCCCCCATGGTGGTATTTTATATTGGAGGGACAATATATTTTTTTAAAGCTTTACTCAATGGAGAGTCACAAGTCAATAACTTCAAGAAAGGCGAGCTGAATAAGAGGGAACATAATGTGGGGACTAATGCCAACTTCAAATGTACAAGCAAAATTTTTGTTGGTCAGTGCTTCTAAGCCTTATTGTACCAAGGGTGATTTTTAAAAAAAATACCAGTGTTCAAAGCCAGGCACAGTGGCTTTATGCCTTTAAGCTTCAGCCTATGAAGCAGCTGGGGCTAGGAATCACGGTTTGAGTCCTGCTCGGGGCAACACAGCGAGACCTAGTCCCAAAAAACAGCTGGGCATGGTGACATATGCCTGTAATCCCAGCTACCTGGGAAGCTGAGGCTGGGGATCGCTTGAGTCTGTGGTACCCCGGGCAACGTGAGCCTGCGGTTCCACTGGCAAAAATAGCGAGACCTAGTCTCAAAAAACAAAAACACAAAAACAGTGTTCAGAAGTCTCAGGTAAATTAAATCAGTAGGAGTGGGAGTGGTTGCTGGCATTGAGCTTATTTTTGATCCTTTAAGGTATTTCTATAAACGTATTGCAAAAACAATGCTTTGGTGTTTGTGTGTCTGTATGTCCTAAATAGATATCCCATCTTCTTGCATCTTTGACATGCCGTTTGGAATCACTTCTCTAGATACGTTTTTCAGAACTGCTTTTAGTGAGATCTCCTGGTGTTGTTTGCCTTGAAATGACTTGTTTCTGTTCTTAAAAGATCTTTTTGCTGATCCTAGGTATCAGCTATTTCTGGCTCACAGAACGTTCCAAACGTAATAACTCAAAAAGAGCTATTTCTCCACCAGCCTGTGGGCCAGCGATTTGGACAGCACCCAGCGAATGGCCTGTTCCCGGTCTGAGCGGTATCACCTGGACCCATTCAGGTGTCCTGGGGGTCAGCTTGTGCTAGGAGCTTCCTCTGGGCCCAATTTTAGTTCTTTTCTTTT